>PJEM01005204.1:0-135406 GCA_004023845.1 Helogale parvula | reverse complement strand
ACAGGGGGAAAGAAAATAGAGAGAATGGAGAGGAAAGAGACGAAAAGAGGAGAAGAAGAAAAGAAAAAGAAAAAGGAAAAAAAGTAAAAAAAAAAATTAAAGGGGGTCAGAGACAACAAAGGACAGTGGACAGTCTAGAAGTGTATGACCAGTTGAGGGGAGAGGTAGGGATGAGATATATTCTCCTATATAAAGAAGAGAAGAAGAAGAAAAAAAAAAGGGAAAAAGGAGAAAGGAAAATAAGGAGTAAAAATTTTAAAAAATTTAAGGAAAAAAGTAATAAGAATAAAAAATACGTACAGAAAAAAGTGAATAGAAAAAATGGAGAAAAAAAAGAAAAAAAATTATTTAAAAAATGCAAAAACAACAACAACAACAACTAAAAAAACAAAAACAAAAACAAAAATGGCAGCTCCCCCTTTTGGATAGGTGTGGTTTGATGTGGTAGGTCTTGGAGGCTGCTCTCAGAGGCTCCCCCTTGGTGTCTGCAGAGATTAGATAGGCAGGCGTCACGCCAAGCTTTGCTGAACTATGAACTGTAGGCCACTCTAATGAGTCCGATCTCCTTTTGCCATGGTTGAGCCAAGTTGTATTTTCAAGGCCCGCCTGGGTTCAAAGTTCCAGTCCATGCACTTTTTATGCTACCACAGGTGAGATGTTTTTGTTTTGGTTGCTGGCTTCTTAGGGGGAGGAATCAATTTGTCTTGGCTCAGGCTGGGATTTCAGCTGCCCCTGCCTGGGGCGAGATGCACAGCAGGAGGTGATGTGCGTGTGCACAGTGTGCACAGTCGCAGACCCAACCCCCAGCGGGGATTGCGTTAGCGTTGGGGGAGGAATGAGGGTGTAGCTGTTGCCTGAGGCGGAGCCCGGAGCTGCTGGAAATGAGCTGGGAGCTCCTGCAGCCTGCGCGCGCACCCAGGTCTCCACCGCCACCAACTCTCTGCAGGGATCGTGCAGAGGTGGGGGCTATCTTTTTCCCCTGTTGGCACCTGGGATTTAGGGTTTGCGCAACCAATGCTGGGGGCGAGATGCGCCTCGGAAATGAGGTGCGTGCTCCCACTCCCAAAGCCGAGGTCGAAGTGAGCACCCCTGATACCACCGCTGCAGTGGTGGTCGACTCCTTGCCAAGATGGTGCTGGGCTGGAAACTGTTCCTTCCCTCGCGCCAACTGGGTTCGGGACTTAGGCCACCCAGCAGTTATCTATGGAGTGAGTTTCTCCAAGCGCAGTTAAGCGCTCTTTACCTCTTCCCCAGAGACAGTACTATGAGCGTGTTCAGTCTCTCTGTCTCTCGGGCTCCGCGCGCTTGCCCTGCGGTGGGCTGGGGCTGCCACCTCCCCTGCCCGTCTCGGGCTGGCCCGTTTTCCAATCTCCCCCGTTCGCACTCACTCACTCAGGTATCCTTCAGGTTCTCTTCCTTCTGGAGTCCGTATTTTCTCCTTCCGCTCTTGCAGATGAGAGCAGTGTCCTTCTCAGTTTGATCGATGGGGCAGACGAAGTTTACAGAGCTCCCTTCCTCTCCGCCATCTTAGCTCCTCCCTCTGATTAGTCCCATAGAATGAGTTTAGAAGTTTTCCTTCTATTTCTACTTTTGGGATAGCTTGAGAAGGATGGGTATTAACTCTGCTTTACATTTCTGGTAGAATTTCCCTGGAAAGCCATCAGGCCCCAGGCTCTTATTCACTGGAAGATTTTTGAAAACTGATACGATTTTTTCACTGGTTATGGGTCTGTTCTGATTTTCTAATTCTTCCCATTTGAATTTTGGTAGTGCATGAGTGTTTAGGAATTTTTCCATTTCTTCTAGATTGTCCAGTTTGTTGGCATATAATTTTTCATAGTAATCTCTGATGATTGCTTGTATTTCTGAGAGATGATTGTAATAGATCCATTTTCATTCATGATTTTGTCTGTTTGGGTGTTCTCTTTTTTTTTTTTTTATGAGGAGCCTGGCTAAAGGTTTATCAAATTTATGTTTTCAAAAAACTAACTCTTGGTTTCATTGATCTGTTCAACTGCTGGGATTTGTTTTGTTTTTGTTCTTTGTTTTTGGGGTTTTTTTTTTATTCTATCTTGTTTATTTCTGCCCTGATCTTTAGTATTTCTCTTCTTCTGCGGGGTTTGAGGTGCTCTTTCTTCTCCTCTTCTAGTTCCCTTAGGTGCTTTATTAGATTTTGAATTAGCGCAGTTATTAGTTTCTTAAAACAGGCCTGGAGTGCAATGTACTTTCCTCTTAAGACTGCCTTTGCTGCATCCCAAAGAGTTTGGATTGTTGTATTTTCATTTTCATTTGTTTCCATATAATTTTTAATTTTCTCTCTAATTGCCTGATTGGCCCATTCATTTTTTAGTGTGGTGTTCTTTAACCTTCATGTTTTTGGAGGTTTCCAGACTTTTTCCTGTGATTGATTTCAATTTTCATAGCATTGTGATCTGAAACTGTGCATGGTATGATCTCAATTCACTTGTATTTATGGAGGACTGTTTTATGACCCAGTATGTGATCTATCTTGGAGAATGTGCCATGCACACTCAAGAAGGTAAATTTCCTAGTTTCAGGATGCCGAGTTCTACATATATCTATCAATTCCATCTGTTCCAGTGTGTCGTTCATGTCCATTGTTTCTTTAGTGATTTTCTGCCTGGTTGATCTATCCATTGCTGTAAGTGGAGTATTAAAATCCCCTGCCATTAGCACATTCTTATCAATAAGATTGTTTCTGTTATGTATTTGGGTGCTCCTGAATTTGGTGTGTAGATGTTTATAATTGTTAGCTCTTCCTGATGGAGAGACCCTGTAATTATGATTAATGTCCTTCTTCATTTTTTGTTACTGCCTTTACTTTAAAGTCCAGTTTGTCCGATATAAGTATGGCTACTCCGGCTTTCATTTGATGTCCAGTCTCATGATATTTCTCTATCCCCTTACTTTCAATCTGAAGGTGCTTCAGGTCTAAAATGAGTCTTTTGTAGACAGCAAATAGATGGATTTTGTTTTTTTATCCATTCTGCTGCCCCGTGTCATTTGATTGGAGAATTCAGTCCATTTACATTCAGTGTTATTATTGAAAAGTTGGCTTTAGATTCATTGTGTTCCCTGTAGCGTTCATGATTGTAGTGGTTTCTCTGGTACCTTGTATTCCTTGTAACATTTCCCTCATAGAGTCCCTCTTAGGATTTCTTGTAGGGCTGGTTTGGTGGTGATGAATTATCTCAATTTTTGTTTATTTGGGAAAACCTTTATCTCTCCTTCTATTCAAATGATAGGCTAGCTCAATAAAGGATTCTTGGCTGCATATTTTTCCTGTTCATCACATTGAAGATTTCCTGCCATTCCTTTCTGGCCTGCCAAGTTTCAGTAGGTAGGTCTGTAATCACTTTGATAGGTTTCCCTTTGTATGTTATGGCCCTTTCATCTCTAATTGCTTTCAGAATTCTCTTTATATTTTGACAGTTTCACTCTGATATGTTGTACCAAAGGTCAGTTCAAGTTATGTCTGATGGGAGTTCTCTGTGCCTCTTGGATTTCAATGTCTATTTCCTTCCCCAGATTGGGGAAGTTCTCAGCTATAATTTGATCAAGCACCCCTTTTTCTCTTCTTCTACAGGAATTCCTATGACAACGGATATTGTTCCATTTGATTGTATCATTCAGGTCTCGAGTTCTCCTTTTGTGCTCCTGGATCATTTTCTCTCTTTTTCTTGACTTCCTTTTTTGCTATACCTGTGTCTTCTAATTCACGTATTCTCCTCTCTGACTCTTTTAATTCATGTGGTGGCCACCTTCATTTTATTCACTTCATTTATAGCCTTGTTTAACTCATCACCGCTATTTTGAAGGTCCCTAGTCTTTGTATCAATTCCTTCTCTGATGCTGTTTTCAAGCCCAGCGTTTAATTTTATGACAACTATTCTAAATTCTTGTTCAGTTATGTTGCTTATATCTATTTTGAGCAGTTCTGTGGCTGTGATTTCTTCCTGGAATTTCTTTAGAGGAGAGTTCTTTCATTGCATCATTTTGGCTAGCTTTCTGTCTCTTGTCAGTTTTAAAACCTCGTTATGCACTGTGCACCTGTTAGTATTGCTCTATTAAAGGAGGCTCACTGACTATCCAGGGCCTGTCTTTTCAGGAAGTGTTGTTTTAATGGGGTCTCTCAGTTTCCTTTGTTGTGCCTTTGATTATTTTATTTCTCTACTCGTGATATTTGTGACTCTCCACCATGTGTACTTTGACTTGTTTCTTGAGGTAGCCCTGAAAAGGAAAAGAGAGACAAACACACAGGGAACAAGAGCACACAGATGGCACAGACAAATCAAACAAACATGCAGACCAAAAGGGGAAAGTAACGAAAAGAAAAAGAGGGTGAAAAAAAAAAAAGGTCAGGGCTTTGGGTGTAGGGGGCAGAAACAACATATGACAATGGACAGTCTAAAGGCCAAAAACCAGTTGAGGGGAGAGATAAGAATGAGATAAGAGAAAATATATCTGGATGGCAAGAAAAAAAAAAGGCAGCTTTCCAGCATGGATGGGGATGGTTTGGTGTAGGTAGTTCAGGTCCTGCTGGCTGCTCTCTGAGTCCCCGCCTTGGTGGTTGTGGGGAGAAAAATGGCTGCACCCCAAACCTTTCTCGAACCAAGTTTTGCAATTCACTCTTTTGAGTCTTATCTCCCTGTGCCGTGGGTTGGCCACGTTGTATTTTCCAAGCTCCACCTCGTTTTCATATCCTAGTCCAGGCACTTTAATGCTACTGCCTTAGATGAGATGTACTCCTGCCGGACGCCGGCTTCCTACCCTGGATCAGTAGAGGGCGTCAGGGAGCTCTTTCTGCTGCTGCTGCCTGGAATTGGGCGCTGCCGAGCCCAAGACGGATGCACCAGCTAAATGGGACAGATTTCTCTCCCCACACCCAGCAGTTATATATGGGATGATAATATCCTTCTCTGCTCCGGCAAAGTTTTTTCTCTTCTCTAGAGACAGTTCTATGAGCGTTTTCAGTCTCTCTTTCTCTTCCCCTTGTCTCTCCGGGGCTCCATGTACTCTCTCCAGCTCTGAATTGGGCTGGGGCTCCCTCTCTGCACCTCTGGGACCCGGCCCATTTTTATTTCCCTGGTTTGCACTCACTCAGGCACCTTTGAGGTTATCTTCTTTCTGGACTCTGTGCGTTTTCCTCCCACTCTTGCGGATCAGAGTATTGTGGCTTCAGTCCTTCTCAGTTTGATAGGCGCGGGCAGGCAACGATTACAGAGCTCCCTACTTTGCCACCACCATCTTGCACCTCTCAGTATTTTTATTTTCAAAAGAAGTTTCTACTGACATGGCCAGTATAACATATGGGCAATTGTGTCTGGCCTGCGGCAAGATAAAAACACCACTGAGACCCTGGGTATATGTTTATACATATACATATGACTAGTGGGTATATGTGTGTTTATTTTCTATAAGTATTTACTGTACAGGCTTGGTTGTTTGTTTTTCTGCCTGTGTAGTTTCTGGGGCTTCTATTTGAATTTCTATTTTTTATTTTTTTTAACGTTTTTATTATTGAGAGACAGCATGGGTATGGGAGGGGCAAAGAGGGGGGGACACACAGAATCTGAAGGAGGCTCCAGGCTCTGAGCTGTCAGCACAGAACCCAATGTGGGGCTCAAATTCACAAACCATGAGGTCATGACCTGTGCTGAAATCGAACACTTAACCAACTGAGCCACCAAGGTGCCCCTGAATTTCTATCTTTATAATTTGTTTTCAAGTGTGGTGGTCTAAATGGTTTAGGTAGCCAAAAGGGGTTGTAGTTTTGGGTCTAGATAGTCTGGTTTAATTGGGTCTATTATTAGGCATAGGCTTCTTTTGTCTATAGAAGTGTTAAAAGTATCTTTTATCTTGACTTAGTTCCTCAGCTGTCCTTATGAAGCCAACCAGTTCTCGTGTGTTTCTGGCACCTGCAAATACTATAAATAATGCTGTTCTGTGTGTGGGGGTGGGGGTGGTGCAGCTTTTAGACTTCTTAATTTGTTCTCTTGCCTCCACACTTAGCAGAGTTGGTTTCTGCCCATATTGTAAATCATAGTTAATAGTCCTAATTCCATTATATGAGTAGCTTCCTGTATGTTTCCTATGGAGGTGTTGTGAGGGATGATATATTTGGAGTAGGCCAGCTTAATCTCCAGGTTGCTTCTACCCAAAGATTTTGTAAATTAGTACTACTTTCTCCAGATGCTCTAAGGTGTTGATTCAATGCAGCATCATTGGCAATGGGTTTGAGGTGCACAATCTCTGCTCCCGTAAGGATCAGGTTATATCCTCCTTTGGACCATAAATTGAATAGCCACTGAGTTTGTGTCAAAAAGTATGTTGGAAATCTAATTTTTGTCCTTCTTTGTTTGATATAAGGTTTCTCTTTAGTGATTCTGATTGGTTCCATATTATCATTTGTTGTAGTTTTGTCTATTTTCATAGGCCTTGCTTCTAGTTAAAATGAACAGGATCAAAAGGGTTAAAATAATCATTAGCTCAGGGTGTGGCCTGATGCCCTAAGGAGCATTCTACCCTGGAGATAACTTTTTGTGCTGGCACTTTTCCTTTCTACCTATAGACATTGATGCCACTTAATGTTCCTAAGAGTGCTGTAATGTCTTTAGTTGGCTTTTTTTTTTTTTTTTGAGAGATAGAGACAGCATGATCAGGGGAGGGTCAGAGAGAGAGGGAGATACAGAATCTGAAGCAGGCTCCAGGCTCTGAGCTAGCTGTAAGCACAGAGCCTGAGGCGGGGCTCGAACCCACAAACCGTGAGATCACGACCTGAACTGAAGCCAGACGCTTATACGACTGAGTCACCCAGGCGTCCCTAGTTGCTCTTTTTAATATAGGACATAACTCACTGGGTTGGGTGATCAGACCAACATCTGGAGTCTCAAGTTTAGTGCAGTCTAAATTTTCAATAGGTCTCTCAGAATCCTCTGATGTTAATATATAATCTATTCTACCCCTAAACTGCCTCTTGAGTGATTTTGGTGGGGTTAGTGAATAAGGCATATTTTCTATCTCCTCTTGCCATTCAGAACTATGTTCAAAATAGGTTTTATTATGGAAGTCTGCTGATAGGTAGGAAATAGGGCATGTGTGAGACATGCAATTCAGAGTATCTAGGGACCTGCTTCAGAAAACTTGACAGGAGGAGCCTGGTCATGGGAGTGGGCTATTTGGGATTTAGGGCACCTTCCCAATTCTAAGCCCTAACCTACACTGATGTACATATTCTCCCTGAAGGCAGAGACAGAGGAACCTAGACTGCCTTGCACAGTTTGCCTGAGTATCCTACAATAAGGGATGCCTGGATGCCTTGATTAGAGACTCCCAGAAGCCATCAGAAAGAAAACCAGTGAAAATATAGACTTTTACCAGTTTAAAGCTGACACCTCAGGAATATTTGGGGGGTTGGTCTCTCCCTGCCCTGGTAGTGATAAGTCAAGATCGGGGACCAGCCAGAGTTCCACAGACCTGGAGGGCCATTGCTACCCAAGGCTGGTTGATAGGTATTTATGATTCATGCACAGGCTAGGCAGGTCAGTATGGCCAGGGATCTGGAATATAAAAAGTATCTGGAAAGTTCAGGTTGTCAGGAGCAGGCTTTGGGTCTACATGGCATCTGCTTATATCCAAGTTCAACCTACACTAATCCAAGTTTTCCTCTGAAGACAAAGTTGGAGCAGTGTGGGGCCAGCTGGTCTGACTGGGGTGCCCTTCATTAAGAGGCACCTGGGTGACTTGGTTTTGGGAAGGAAGAATTTTCTTCTACCCTTCAAACTAGTCTGCGAATTAATAAGACAGATTAATACAAGAAAAAATTTTATTGTATATACACAGATGCCCAGTAATAAAACTGAAACTCCCCAAATGACCAAAGCATCCAGCTGTTGTATGTTTAGGCAAAGAACCATAAATCCGTGAGGAATGGACAGAGCAGAGAAAACGTATGTTCATTGGCTTTAATTAGTACACAATTCTAAACAGAATTTCGGCTGAGGTAGTAAACTGGTAAAAATAACAAGACTTGCTGATTTAGACAGTCTTCTTGACTCTGAATATCTATTTCAAGTGATAAGGATATCTTTCTACCCCCTGATGCAGGAGGGATATCTTCCACATTGGAGTTTTATTTCCTGCTCTCTGGAGACAGAGGATCAGAATGTTCTTTTGTTCTTAAATAACTTTAATTCAAAATAACATTACAAAGTGGCACATTTTGGGGTGTCATAGTCTGGGTCCCTAGAGTCCCTTAGAAATGCCACATACTAAAATCTGAGCTGGTCGATTGTTCTGTCTCATTGAGCTAGTCTCTTAGAGCTGACAATAGGTCACTTCTACTAAACTCCTTTCAGGAAGTGGTGATGCACGTATATTCCCAAAGTTAGGCTCATGGTTCAGGCAGGTATAAATAAGAGGCATTTCTATGGTAATAAGAGAAAAACAATGGTTAAGGGTTGGAGCAAATTACAAACCAGTTTGAGAGTTCTGAGGGTACCCAGTTTACAAGAGTTGTAGACATCAGAGTCAAAGCATCTTTAGATGGATTTAAGGCAGTGGCAATCTTCTAGATTTTCTTGGTTTGCAGTTTGTATGTCTCTGGTGATCTTTATGAGTGCCCACGCAGCAACCTGCACAAAAATTATCCCAACATGTGCTGTTGTGACGATTTCCCTGAAGTTTACATCAAGTCATTCATATTCAGTTTGGAAGGACACAGGAAAAAGGGCAGATTTTATTTTCAATGATTTCAAGTCAGAAGAATGGGAGAAAATTATAAATGTTAGTTTGCAGAGTTGGAGCCAGAGTTTGGATGAAACCAGACTTTAGGATCTAGTCAAGTTTACAAGTAGAAAACAAAATCTCAAAAACAATGAACAGAAATAGAAGCTAATATCCAAAAGTATGTTTTATAGTTTCAAAGGAAGCATTTTTTTTCTCTACAATTACCTTCATTTCTATCAATAATAGCCATTGGAAGACTAGTTTGTTTGCAAATTAAGTCTAGTTTCAATAAACCTGATTACTTACAGCAGTGGAGCCAGAGTAGCAATAGGTCGTACATGCTCTTAAACCTGCGTTGATGGAACTTTGCATAAGGAATCTCCAGACTGAACTTTTTAACAGCCTCCTGTAGCTAAGAAGCTTGCAGTCAGATTACCTGCCATCAGATTTTGCTTGTAATATCGATAGAATTAAATTACTTTCTCTCTTCTTAAGATCCCCCAAATATCCTGGGATTCTGCATCTGCCAGGAAGTAATCTTTATTCACCTGGTAAGGCTGCTGAGATCCTTGTAAGCAGGATGGCAGGCTGATATTCCTAGGGAGATTTATTGGCTCCATGAAGTCATCCTTTGTTCCATAAAGCATAGACTTATAAATCTGAGTCTATGCATGTTTCTCTCAAATATGACATTTCACTCTAAGCCTTGGTAATATAACCAACATTTCCAATTTGTGTCTTGTCACAAAGAGAATAGATTCTTCTTGATCTTAGGCAAATATTTCTATGAAACTATAAGAATACTCACTGAGAGATTCCAAATTCTGGAGAGATCAGCTGGGGGAGAAAGATAGATGTTTTAATTCTGTATACAAAGGTACAATTTACCAAATTGCTATGCATCATATTTAGCTTAAGAGGAAAGGATTTCTTATATCTGGAACAGAAAGATGAAATAATAAGCAGTACTTCAAACAAAAAGCCATAAAAACTATAATCATTCTCAGTTTATTCATTCCCATGTGATTTTTTTTGTTGGTCTTTTGTTAGTAGTTTTAAGAAGCCTTCAGTTTCTCTTATAGTTCTATAAATTCTTACCCAGTTCAATGGCATGATTTTAAAGTTATTAGAGACCTGTATTCTAGAGTACTTGGCAGAATCCTTTCCTTGAGTCTCCTTGAAGCTGACGGATTTTTGCAAAAGTATCAGAGTAAATGCCTATAAATGACAAAAGCCTTAAAATTGCAGTGGTTAAGGAGCCGATTAGAGGTCATTATAATGTAACTGACAAGGTAATTTGGTCATTTCTACCACACACAGCACTTAAAGATTAGGACCAGAATTGCAAGCGATAACTTACCAGGACATATCAGATTTCTAAGAGTTTCATACAATTTCTAGAGCACTAATCTTAACATATTTACACAAATATAATCTAAGAACGTTTAGCATTGTTTATTTGACATTGCTTCCCATGTGATTTAACATACCAAGTAAGACAATTGGCTCTCTTACAAGGAGAAAAAAAATCCTTCAAATGTTCTAGGAATCTTTTAGAATATCTCAAAGTTAGTTGGTGGTCAAGAATTCATTTTAGGGGCGCCTGGGTGGCTCAGTCAGTTAAGCCTCCAACTTCGGCTCAGGTCAGATCTCACATTCGTGGGTTCGAGCCCCGCGTCAGGCTCTGTGCTGACAGCTAGCTCAGAACCTGGAGCCTGCTTCTGGTCTGTGTCTCCTTCTCTCTCTGCCCCTCCCCCATCATGCTCTCTCTCTCTCTCTATCAAAAATAAATAAAATATTTAAAAAATTTAAATAAAAAATAAAAAAAGGAATTCACTTTAAAATTTGATTTTTGGAGGTTTGTCAAATATCAAAAAGTTTGGACATTTGATTAAATAGGATCATTATGCAACCATATTCAGTTATCAATGTAGCCAAAGTGTCAAAGACTTCAAAGGAAACACAGATAGTTAAACAGCAAAAAACATAACAAACACCCGATAAAGACAACACCCAGAATTTTTTTCCCTAGGTAGGCTACATTAAAGATAAAGAAAAACATTACTTACAATTTCTTATTAAAAGAAGACCAAAAGTCTAAAAAATGTTTATCCTTTTAACAGAGAAAAACCAAATTTTAGTTTTGTACCAGCTTGCTTTTGATATTAAAACTTATTTTTTTTAAATATTTGTTTTTAAGAGAAAGAGTGAGCATGAATGGGGGAGGGGCAGAGAGAGAAGTGGGAGAGATCCCAAGCTGTGCTGTGCTGACAGCACAGAGTCCAATGTAGGGCTAGAACTCTCAAACTGTGAGATCATGACCTGAGCCAAAGTCTGACACTTAACCAACTGAGCCACCCAGGTGTCCCTTAAAACTTGTGTTTTAACTAAATTCATTTTATTTTTTAGAGGCAGAGAGTGCAAGAGTGAGCTGAGGAGGGGCAGTGAGAGGGAGAGAGAATCCCAAGCAGGCTTCATGCTCAGCACAGAGCCTGATTAGGGGCTCAATCTTATGACTGTGAGATCATGTACTAAGCTGAAATCAAGAGGTGGACACCTAACCGAGTCACCTAGGCACCCCTAAATAAAATCTTTTTAATCCTACCCAACTGACCACACATTAAAATCTCTTTAAAGACTCCTTTTTCAGAGGTATAAAATCTATACACTGAAAACTATAGAAAGCTTATGAAAAATTGGGGAAGACACACAAAAAATGGAAAAATATTCCATGCTCCTGGATTGGAAGAACAAATATTGTTAAAATGTCAATACTACCCAAAGCAATCTACATATTCAATGCAATCGGTATCAAAATAACACCAGCATTCTTCAAAGAGCTAGAACAAACAATCCTAAAATTTGTATGGAACCAGAAAAATAAACCTCAAATAGCCAAAGCAATCCCAAAGCTAGAGGGATCACAATCCCAGACTTTAAGCTGTATTACAAATCATCAAGACAGTATGGTACTGGCACAAAAATGGACACTGAGATCAATGGAACAGAGCAGAGAACCCAGAAATGGACCTGCAAACATATGGCTAACTATGACAAAGCAGGAAAGCGTATCCAATGGAATAAAGACAGTCTCTTCAGCAAATGACACTGGGAAAACTGGACCACTTTCTTACACCATACACAGAAATAAACTCAAAATGGATGAAAGACCTAAACATAGGGACAGTAAGCCATCAAAATCCTCGAGGAGAAAGCAGGCAAAAACCTCTGTGACCTCAGCTGCAGGAACTTCTCACTCAACATGTCTCCAGAGGCAAGGGAAACCAAAGCAAAGATGAACTACTGGGACCTCATCAAGATAAAATGCTTCTTTCTGCACAGTGAAGGAAACAATCAGCAAAACTAAAAGGTAACCGAGGGAATGGGAGAAGATATTTGCAAATGACATATCAGATAAAGGGTTAGTATCTAAAATCTATAAAGAACTTATCAAATTCAACACCCAAAAAACAAATTATCCAGTGAAAAAATGGGCAAAAGACATGAATAGACAGACACTTTTCCAAAGGAGACATCCAGATGGCTAACAGACAGATACATGAAAAAATGCTCAACATCACTCATCATCAGGGAAGTACAAATTAAAACCACACTGAGATACCACCTCACACCTGTCAGAATGGCTAAAAGAACAACTCAGGGAACAGCAGAGGTTGGCGAGGATGCGGAGAGAGAGGATTTCTCTTGCACTGCTGGTGGGAAAGCAAACTGGTGCATCCACTCTGGAAAATAGTATGGAGGTTTCTCAAAAAATTAAAAATCGAACTACCCTACAACCCACCAATTGCACTACTAGGTATTTATCCAAGGGATACAGGTGCGCTGTTTTGAAGGGGACATGCACCCCAATGTTTATAGCAGCACTATTAACAATAGCCAAAGTATGGAAAAAAACCCAAATGTCCATTTGGATAAAGATGATGTGGTATATATACACAACGAAGTATTATTCGGCAATCAAAAAGAATGAAATCTTGCCATTTGCAACTACATGGATGGAACTAGAGGGTATTATGCTAAGCAAAATTAGAGAAAAACAAGTATCATATGACTACTCTTAAGAGGAATTTAAGATACAAAACAGGTGAATATAAGGGAAGGGAAGCAAAAATTATATAAAAACAAGGAGGAAGACAAAATATGAGACTCTTAAATACTGAGGGTTGCTGGAGGGGTGTGGGTGGGAGAATGGGCTAAATGGGTAAGGGGCATTAAGGAGAACACTTGTTGGGATGAGCACTGGACGTTATACACAGGGAATGAATCCCTGGAATCTACTCCTGAAATTATTGCACTAAATGCTAAGTTGGATGTAAATTAAAATTTATATATATATACACACACACACACACATATATGTACACATATATATGTAAACTAAACTCAGAAAAAAAGATTCATTTTTCACAAATGTTTTACAACTTTTTTTTTTGAATTCAGATTTTGTCCCAAATTTTTCCTCTTTAAATACTAAGCCTCACTTTAGGACAAACTAGGTTTTTTTCTCAACAAAAAATTATTTTTATTCCGCATCGCTTCCCCTTTTTTATTAAGTAAACTCTGTCCCCAATGTGGGACTCAGACTCACAACCCTGAGATCAGAAGTCGCACGCTCTACCGACTGAGCCAGGCAGGTGCCCCTGTTCTTACACCTTGTTTTACCAATAGCATATATCCTACTTCTCTTGCGTGTGGAGATATTCCTTTAAGTTTAGTCGCTTTAGCCACATGTTAGAATTTTTAACTTAGAAACTAAACCTTATTATCTACTGAAAACTAAGTGGTGAGAAATTATGAATTGTTAATACCAGAATTCTTTGGATGGGTAAGTTCATGAATATATTTCGTAATTCCTAGAAACCTGTTTTTTCATAGTATAATCTTTCAGTAAAGCACAAAAAATGTTTACTAACAGACCAAATTTATCATGTCGAGCAATAAGTGTTTGATCTAGATATTTAATGGAATTAATTTAACTCATTACTTAAAAGTTTTAAGGTTTCAGCTTACCAAAACATTTTTTGAAACTATTCTAAAGTTTTCCTAAACACTTTTAATCTTTGTGTGTGTGTGTGTGTGTGTGTGTCTGTGTCTGTGTGTATTCATTTTGAAAGAGCGAGAGAGAGGAATAAACCGAAAATCCCAAGCAGGCTCTGTGCTGTCAGCATGGAGCCTGACATAGGGCTTGACCCACAAACTGTGAAGTCATGACCTGAGCCAAAATTAGGGTCAACACTCAACCGACGCAGCCTCCCAGTTGCCTGCTAAAAACTGTTAATCTTATTTTTACCTTTAAAATTTACTTATTTTTAACAATTGTGGTTAAATCACCCACAAACACGTCATGAGACATCACAGAAAGCCAGTCTTCCAAACTATTCTGTTCTTGTTGGCAAATTTTGTGATCTAAATAACACGAACTTATTTGACTTTCAGTAAACACAAGCAGAATAAAAGTTTTAATTTTAAAGCTGATAACTATAAAGGTATGTAAAATATCTTCACATATATTTTATAAGTATATATTGAATATATGTATTCAATACAATATCTTATTGAATTAACAACCTTAAATTAATTTTCTATTTTAATATTTTCCCACCTCATGTGAACCTGAAATTCATTTGGACTATTTCTATTTTGAGAATTTTTATCATACTAAATTTCTAGAAGCATTTAATTTTTAAGCCAATTAAATGGAGCTGTTTACAAATGAATTTTGGATACAACATCGAGAGGTAGAAAAACACCGTATCTATAATGCACATACATACACAAAAAGCCAGAGCTTCTGTTTTAAAACAGTATAAAACTCACTAGTTTATAAACTATTGCAGTTAAGTTTACTTGCTCAGATGGCTAAAGTATTTTACTATTTGTGGAAAAGACTTTTTAAGATTTGTATTTGTCCCTGGAAGTAATCTTAAAGAGGCTGTTCTAGAGTTTGGGCCCAAGAGTCCTTTTAGCTGTTTGTTTTTAAAAAGGCCTCTTCTCACCTGGGTGGTTCAGTCTGTTGGAAATCTGACTTTGGTTCAGGTCATGATCTCACGGTTGATGAGTTTAAGCCTCCCTGGGCCTCTGTGCTGACAGCTCTGTCTCTCTGTCTCAACGATAAATATAAACATTAAAAAAAATTAAAAAGACCTCTTTTATTCTTTTCATTCTAAGGTGACTGGGGGTTGTGCTTACATTGCAAGAACATATGTATTGACTTTAAGGGACAGAAAGAATGCAAGTTGTTTGTTTTTATTTTTTAAGGGATTCAGTGTTAATTGTTATTAACCTTTTTGAAGCACAGGGCAATTTTGTCCTACTCTCCTGATTTTTTGCCACATCTGCAAGCATTTTGAGAGAAATAGACCAAGTTTGAGGTTTGGTAAGTAGGTTTTGACTTATTTCTAGAGTTGCATTAATGGTTTAATAGAGATTTGCAAGGCAAAGGCAATTGTTTTTAATTCCCTCCAAAGAACTGGATTACAGCCTGAATACTAAGGAACTGACTCACCTTTTTAAATTAAACCAGCCACTTTATATTAGGGAGATTTTACCTAAAATGGGAATCAAAAGACTTATGACTTTGTAAGATGTGTATAAAGCATTTTAACAAAAGCCTTCTTAGTATATAATTCAACCTTGGCTTCTATCAGTCCCTAAACACTGGTCTTTTGCTGATCATTTGTAGGAGGGCCTAGGAGATTTTGGTCACTTGTTTTCTGTGTGTTGGAGGGGTGGTGCTGTGAATGGCCATTAATCTTTCTAATTCTCTAAATTTGGGAAGGAGGAGGATGGAAGTAAAAAGTTTCTATGATTGAAAAGATCTGCTGTTTTGCAGGGGAAATGAGTTTCCTTTTGACCCAGGGTAGGGATGGGGAGGTGTTAGGATGTATCTGCAAAGGACACTGCATAGAAATGCCTGAAGCTGGCAGAGCCTGATTACAGAGCCCTGGGAAACGGAGCACAGGGAGCCTTACTGCCAGTCTCTGGAGCTTTCGTGAATTCGTTATGTGACTTTCAGCACGTACATGAGTAATCCATATATTTTGAACCTAGAGATTAGGTCAGAACACTCTCTGTAAGTCATATAGGGAAAGGCAAGTTGAAATAGGTGGATGGGGCCAGAGTGTGAGCAGGAGAATTTACATTAGATATAGGATTTCTATTTTTTCATCTTGTCAAGGAAATCCCTAAGGCTAGCCACTAAACCAGTAAGACAACTGAGAGATCTCTATAGAGAATTTTCTCTTCTTGCAAATATAGCCAACTTAAAGAACTCATCATCTGGCCATTGATCAGTAGGATCTTACTAATCCTCAACACCTACTCAGACCAATACAGCGTTTTATGGGATAAACATGGAAGCAGCTTTCCAGGCCTAGACCAGGGACACAACAGGTATCCCGAGAGAGGACTTAAATGGTGCAGTCCCCATGGTCCAAAAGTTTACTCCCCAAAATAGTTTTAAAAAATGGAAATGGGGCACCTGCATGGCTCAGTTGGTTAAGTGTCTGACTCCTGGTTTCTGTTCAGGGCATGATCTCAGGGTTTGTGAGTTCAAGCCCCACATCAGGCCCTGTGCTGACAGTGTGGAGCCTGCTTGGGATCCTCTTTCTCTCTCAAAATAAATAAACTTTAAAAAAAGTGAAAAAAAAATTTTTTTTTGCACAGTCAGTAAGAATGGTGTAGTAAAGACTGTGTCCCGGTGAAAAGTTTCCTGAAAAAGACTCCTCCTGTCACAGACCCACTAATCCATGACCCTGGACAAGCACTAGTGGAATGGGACTTTCCAGTACTAACAAACAACAAAGATTAGGTGACAAATGTCCCTTATGGGCTGGGACCTCTTATGACAAATTCTCCTGAGAGCTGACACAGCCCAACAAAGTGCTGTTTGTAATTTTTTCCTCTCAAAATCCCAGTTTATTCAACTGGCCACCAAGGTAAACCCAAATTGGGCCTTGCTACCAGAACTGAGCTGAACTAGGACCCCACCCCCCACCCCCTCCAGCCATCTGAAGGCCTGACTGGCAGAACCAGCCCTGGGCTGGCACCTTTGGTAAATAAAGCCACATCCATGATTTAAAAAAGAAAAAAATGGAGAACCTGGTTGGCTAAGTCAGTTGAGCTTCTTAGTTTAGGTCATGATCTCACACTCTGTGGGTTCCACCCCTGCCTTGGGCTCTGTGCTGACAGCTCAGTGCCTGGAGCTTGCTTGGGTTCTTGTGTCTCTCTCCGCCACTCCCTCAAAAATAACCAAACATTAAAAAAAAAAAAAAAGGCATCACAGATCACACTCTGTGGGACTCACAGTGCAGGAAATTCTTAGTGTGTGGGGTGGGGTTAGAAGTAAAGCAGTTTCCTCCACTCTCCCCCCTGGATTATGGAGACCAGAGAGAATAATCTTCTTACCGGTCATAAAGCCAAACTCTTCAGACATCAAAAATGACAAAGGAAAAACTTCGTTTTGTTTTTATGTAGAGGACTCACAGCAGATTTTGTCTAAACAGATGCCCGTCTTATGAGAACAATGAACACATCACTCTTTGAGTCTGGCTTGAACAGCAGTCTTAAAAGGACCTAAGACCCATGTTCTTTCTCTCTGGTAATTTCTTTTTATAACAAATGACTCAGAAGAGACAAAGAAAAACGATGGCCATCTCTATGAGGCAATGGATCAGTCACATGAGGAGTAGTACCCTACCGAATTTCACCAGAGTTACCAAGCCCAAGAAACTAGCTTCACAAATATTTTCTTTTGCTGATCTAAATTTAGAAGGAGAAGATAAATGCTCACCAATATCACTTCCACAGGCAGAGATCAGGAGGCTGCTGTGGTAATGATTCAAGAATCCTGCCAAGGATTCTTACCTTCTGCTGGCTGTTTTTCAGAGGTTCCAGGATGTCTCAGCTGCAAGAGCCTCAAAGCAAACAGTGTCCAGTGAGGAAAGTTTATCCTACTGTCTATGCCAAATGCTGGGAAGGAAAACTTTTAATCTAGCCTTCAAGGCTCTTCTAGGTGGCCTAAAAATTAAATTTATATGAAAGCATGTTAATAGAATTAAAAAAAACACCCCCAAAGTTTATTACATGTACACTGAGCCCCATATTAAAACTGATACCCCAAGAAATAATCAAGTCATGCAGCTTTTGTAAGTTCTGGTAAAAGAAACCTAAATCTGTGAGGAAGTGACAAAACAAAACCTAGGTTTAAGAGGTTCAATTAGTAAGGAATTCTAAACATATTTGAGTCGTGGTAGTAAATCAGTAAAGGTAACAAGGTTTGTTTATATAGGCTACTTTGGCCCTGGATTCCCTGTCTCTGATGAGAAGGATGTCTCCCCACCTCCTGATGCAGGGAGGGTCCTCATGGGAGACATTTATTCATTGGTTTCTGGAGACAAAGAGTCAGACTGTTCTTCCTATACTGGCTGTTTCTTCGTAACTTTAACTCAGAATGATTAATATGCCATTGTTGAGCATTTTAGGGCGGGCTGCCTTAGAAAGCTATACTGGTAAACCTGTGTCCCCCACCAGGCAGCAGATCAAATGAAGACTGTCCCCAGTTTAAAGCCACCTTCCCAGAAAGATTTTCTTGGTGTGGATTTTCTCTGCCCTGGAGACTATGCAGGTGGTTTGGGAAGGCTACAGCTACACAGCCCAGAGGTCCTAGGCTGCCCCAGGCCAGCTGATAAGACAGATACTCTGCACGCACAGACTGCATAGGTCAGGGTAGCTAGGGACCTCTTAAAGTGTCAAGCAATGTCAGTCACAGGAGCGAGCTATTAGGGGTATAAAGTATCTTCCTAATTCCAAAGTCTGACCTACACAAATGTGCATATTTTCTCAACAGCAAGCTGCAGGAAACTGGACCACTGTGCCAGAGTGTACTCTCTCAAGATGAATGGAATATCCTCGAATAAGCGACACGTAGGAGCCTTGATAACTGGTCCTATTCTGGCAAGGCCATCCAGTTTCCTCCAGGGATGCCTTTAGGAGAAATATGAGTATTTGTTTAGACTAAAACTTGGAGGTCCCTGGCACCTACCTAACTCCAAGAGCTTACTCTTGACACCTGGACTCTCTCAAGAGTTGCCTAGTTCTGGGTCCCTGGCTTCCCTGACCTGTGTGGCTGGCACATGTGCCATAGGTGCCCTGTCAGCCAGCCAGTGCATAGCCAGGCCCCTTTGCCATGGGGATCCAACCACTTACATAGCTTCCAGAGCAAAAGAATCCACTCCCAGGAAATCTTTCTGAGATGGCAGCTTTAAAATCTTTGACAAAACAGGAAAGAGTATCCAATGGAAAAAAGACAGCCTCTTTAACAGGTGCTGCTGGGAGAACTGGACAGCAATATGCAGAAGAATGAAATTTGACCACTTTCTTACACTATACACAAAAATAAACTCAAAATGGATGAAGGATCTGAATGTGAGACAGGAAACCATCAAAACCCTAGAGGAGAAAGCAGGAAACAGCCTCCTTGACCTCAAACGCAGCAATTTCCTACTCAACACATCCCCAAAGGCAAAGGAATCAGGAGCAAAAATGATTAGGACTTCATCAAAATAAAATGCTTCTGCATGACAAAAAAAAAAATCAAAAAACCTATTCAAAATCTACAAGGAACTCACCGAATTCCACACCCAAAAAATGAATAATCCAGTGAAGAAATGGGCAGAAGACAGGAACAGACACTTCTCCAAAGAGGACATCCAAATGGCCAACAGGCACATGAAACGATGCTCAGCGTCACTCATCATCAGGGAAATACAAATCAAAACCACACTGAGATACCACCTCACGCCAGTCAGAGTGGCTAAAATGAACAAATCAAGAGACTATAGATGCTGGCGAGGATGTGGAGAGACGGGCACCCTCCTACACTGTTGGTGGGAATGTAAACTGGTGCAGCTGCTCTGGAAAGCAGTGTGGAGGTTCCTCAAAAAATTAATAGAACTCCCCAGGATTTACCCGAGGGATACAGAAGTGCTGATGCATAGGGGCACATGTACCCCAATCTTCATAGCAGAGCTTTCAATGGACAGAGACTAAATGTCCATCAGCTGATGAATGGATCAAGAAGATGTAGTTTTGGGGCACCTGGGTGGCTCACTTGGTTAAGTGTCCGACTTTGGTTCAGGTCATGATCTCACAGCTTGTGAGTTAGAGCCCCACACTGGGCTCTGTGCTGACAGCTCAGAGCCTGGAGCTGCTTCAGATTCTGTCTCCCTCTCTCTGCCCCTCCCCTGTTCATGGTCTGTCTCTGTCTCTCAATAATAAAAACATTAAAAATTAAAAAAAAAAAAGAAAAAGACGTGGTTTATATATACAATGAAATATTACATGGCAATGAGAAAGAATGAAATCTGGCCATTCGTAGCAACGTGGATGGACCTCGAGGGTGTCATGCTAAGCGAAATAAGTCAGGCAGAGAAGGACATATATCGTATGTTTTCACTTATAGGTCTAACAGGAGAAACTTAACAGAACCATGGGGAGGGGAAGGGGGGAGGAGTGAGAGAGAGGGAGGGAGGCAAATCCTGAGAGACTCTTGAATACTGTAAACAAACAGAGGGCTGATGGGGGAGGGGGTAATGGTCATGGAGGAGGGCACTTGTGGGGAAGAGCACTGGGCGTTATATGGAAACCAACTTGACAATAAAGTATAATAAAAAATAAAATAGCTACACTCAGTACATCTTTGAACTGGTTGCTTCATAAGGTCCCAGACTCTCAGGTGTCTTTTATTGGAGGATACCTGGTCCAGTCTGCTCAGCCCCACCCTGGCAAGGGAGTCCAGTTTTCATCAGTTCTGCCTTCAGGAGCATTCTTCACATTTGTGTAGTTTATAGCTTGGAATCAGGCGGTACCTTGTACCCCCAAAGCCCTCTTCAGTGGCTTGGCCTCTCAAGACCTTTGTTCTATTCCAGGGAGCTGCACTGAAAGCTCAAGTACACAGCCTGTTAGCCAGCCTTCAGAAGCGGAGGCCCCCCTAGGCTTGTGGAGCAGGGGCCGGTGCCTAACCACTGGTGTAGTTTCCAGGGCATAGGGAACCCACTGCTCATAAATATTTTCGAGGCGGCAGCCAATCTATTGGTTGCCTAATGAAGTTTTGGGTTTACCACTGATTATGGCTTTCAGGTATTTTTATTTACTTATTTTTTTTTAGAAAGAGAAAGTGAGAACAGAGGAAAGACAGAGGATGAGAGATACAGAATCTCAAGCAGCCTCCACACTCAGCATTGAGTCATATGCAGGATTGGGACCATGGGATCCTATGACCATGCAATCAGGACCTGAGCCAAAATCAAAAGGCAGACGCTTAACCAACTGAGCGACCCAGGCACCCCATCCCAGGTGTTTTTTAGTGAATGCTCCCCTGGATAGCCAGCTAGTCTGGCCTCATCCCTAGAAAAGGAGTCCAGATTCCTCCAGCTTTGCCTTTGTTTTGTATTGGTTTGATAAGATTTCAAATCCATTTGTTTATAACAAAGACAAAACGTATTTTCAAAGCTGAAGTTGTTTTGATAGAAGAAGAAAGTCAACTGTGTCAGGAAGTCATAATCTCATCTGTTCTCACTGATAAGAACTAGTAGCTCAGCAGCTAAAGGGCCCCACTGGGGGCTTGTCAACAAAAGCTCATGAACTAAGTATGGCAAGGGGACATTAGACTCTGAATACTGAGAGTCTGTGGGTTGATCCGAAAGTGATTGGACTGCACAAGGCTCCAATTTGTTGATCTAACATAGCTCTCTGAAGACATTGGAGCAATTAGTTCTTGCCATGATTAAAGGCGACTCCTTTACTGACAGTGGCAAAAAGCCATGCAGAGGCCTTGCTAAGATGATCATCTTGGTCACCTCTCAGTCGGCTAACCTGTCCCACCCCCATATCAACTCACATAAAACATTGAAAAAAGACACAAGTAGTCCAAAATGGAGTCCTTTGCCTTCAACCACAGCAAACCAAGACCTTAATGAGACTTTCACCCCATCCCAGGAATGTGGTCTTTTAAAAGTCAGTCTGAAATTTCCTGATCAGCACGATGAGGTGACAAGATCACAAACTTTGCTGGTCCCTCCCAGCTTAAAAGAAGCATCCTACTATTTGGCATGGACCTCAAGTATATTGTAGTATAGAGGTGGAATTTAAGGAAAGGTATTAAGCAGGCTGTGTTGTAGCCTATGGGCAAGTAATAAATTGTATCATGTATCTTGAATGTATCATAGATAAGCTGCTATATAATGATCGCCACTTCAGATAGCTGTGAAATTAGGTGATTAACTAGTTGTTACTTAACCTTCTAGTTTCTGTATAAGTCTAATTACATGAAATAGAAGTGGGGGTTTTGATTTTTTACTTTGCTTTTCTGTTTGGAGTGTCATTGTAACTACCGTATTGTAAATGATGGAAAATAATTGCATATGTAACAAAAATAAGTTGTGTTATATTAAAAAAAATAAACTTTTATAGAATAAAAAAAAAGAGAAGCCTTCCTGGCCTGAAACAATCCTTTCTTTTCTTTTGCTAATAACGTCCTTCCTATAAAAGCCTTCCATTTAGTACAACCCCTTAGCACTGAGTCTTTTCTTGCTAGATGGGATGACGCCTTATTCATGAATTGCTTAATAAAGCCAATTTGATATTCTGATTTATTAGGTTGAATTTAGTTTTTTAACAAATGTTCATCTCTACTAAATTTAGACTTTGTTCCTTTCATTGCCCTTTGCCTGGAACAATAGTGTGATTAATCTGTCATTGATTTGGAGTGTGCTATTTCTTTATTGGCTTATTAAAAGACATTATTGTATATCCTATTGGCTTATAAAATTCCACATTGAACTGTGTTAAATATAGAACTCTTATAATTCGGTGCTAATGTTGCCCACAATAGTTATATTAATACTGATTAACCATATTATGAACCATTTGGAATGCTCTACTAAGCATCTTGATGATGAAATACCATAGATGTTTTTGATTGGCAGGAGGAAATAGTAAATATGCCTTGCTCACAAACCCTACCAAAATTAGTCAAGAGGTGGCGTATGGGTAGAATGTGTTGTGTATTAACTTCTGAAGATCCCTAGAGACCTACTAAAGTCTTAGTCTGGCAAAACTGAGAATTAAGAAAACTCCAGATGTTGGCCTGATCATCCAACCCAGTCAGTTGTATCCTATATTAAAAAGTACAACTAAGGAAGACATTACCAAATTTTCTTAGGAGCATTAAGTTACATAGATGTTTATAGGCAGAAAGGAAGAGCACTAGTGAGACAGGGAAACTGAAGGATTCCATAAAAATCTGTTTTTGGGGGCACCTGAGTGCCTCAGTCAGTTAGGCATCCAAGTCTTGGTTTTGGCTCACGTTATGATCTCACAACTTGGGAGTTCAAGGCCCACATTGGGCTCTGTGCAGATAGCATGGAACCTGCTTGAGATTCTTTCTCTCTCCCTCTGTCTCTCTGTCCCTTCCCCACTTGCTCTGTCTCTCTCAAAATAAACTTAAAATTTTTTTTAAAGATTTAAATTAAAAAATCTGTTTCTCTCCTTTTCCTGCTTCTATTCTTGCTAGAATTGGTACTTGCACTTTACACATGCCTCAAATTGAAAACTTCTTGTAATGACTTCTTTAGAATAGATCACATCTAGGAAGGACCAGGTGAGAATGATCAGACTAAACCATCATATGTGCATTCCAGACCACTGGCACTGGACACCTCAATGCCAAGACCCCCTGGCTCCAAGGAATACACCTGGGCCCCTGTCTTTGTTCTAACCAGCTCCTTGATGCCTGCGTGGACACACACAATAAACCACAATCCTCAATAAAAAAAAAGAAAAAAAAACCAGGTCCAAGTAAAGTTGAGACTCACTCTCCTGTCCTTTCAGAGTCTACCAGATACTCTGTATCTCTACTCTCTCTATACCTTCAGTAAACCCTGATTTCACTTCCTGTTGATTCACATTTCATTTCTATCTTGTATGCAGCCAGGAATCCTCTTGGCTTATCCTGCAGGACCCTCTCTGGGTCCTGGGATCCAACCTGCTGTCATCACTAGCACAAAAATATATCTCCAGGATAAAAAGAAATCCAGAACCTTTTTCCTCTGAGGGCACTAATTCATATCCTGAAGACTATGCTTATTTTAACTCTTTTGACTCCAGTAACATTAACTAACTAGAAGCTAAGCCCATGGTAATAGACAAAATGACAAATGTGATAATACGGAACCAATCAGTCCTGATGAGAGCTTATACCAGATAAGAGATGATAAAAATTAAAATGGAATCCCAACAGGAGAGCCTGGGTGGCTCAGTTGGTTGAGTGGCCAACTCTCGGTTTTGGCTCGGGTCATGATCTCGCAGTTTTGTGGGTTCAGGTCCCACGTTGGGCTCCACGCTGGCCATGCAGAGCCGACTTGGGATTTTCTCTCTCCCTCTCTCCTCCCCTTCTCTGCCCCTCCCCTTCTCAGGCTGTCTCTGTGTCTCTCTCAAAATAAATAAACTTTAAAAATTAAAATAATAAAAAATAAATAAAATGGAATTCCAACAAACTGATTTGGATACAGAAACCCAGTGGCTATTAGATTTATGGTTGACAGGAGTAGAGGTTGGGTTCCTCAAACTCATTACCACTGACACTAAATTGAATCAGCATCTTAGAGCATCTGGAGAAAATAATATTAATTTACAAAGATCTTTGTTTGACTGAGTAGCAGCAACCTGGAGATTAAGATGGCCTATACCTAATATATTATCCCTTACAACATCTCCATGGAAAACAGCAGGGGAAGATAATATAATAATTAAACTATTACTATTAACTATGATTTATGAAAAGGGACAGACTCCTACACTGCAACATGTGAAGACAACAGAACAAATTAAGAGGTCAGCTTTTAAGCTGCATCCCAATGGGACAGAACAGCATTATTTACAGTAATTGCAGGCACCAGAAACACAGGGGAACTGATTGGTAAGAACAGCTGAGGAAGTCAGTCAAGATAGAGGCTATAAGAGAAAAGCTATAAGGGATGCCTAGCTGGCTCAGTTAGAAAAGCGTGTGATGTTCGAACCCCACTTTGGGTGTAGAGATTACTAAACAAACCAAAAGAGACAAAAAAAACTTAAAAAGATAAAGTCTGCAGCTCCTAGAGAAGAGGCTATACCTAATAAAAATTGGCCCAATCAAAATAGACCATCTAGACCCAAATCTACAAGGCCTTCTTGGCCACCTAGAACATTTAGACCACCACCCTTGAAAACAAATTATAAAAGTAGAAACTAAAATAGATACCCCTGAAATATATAGGAGAGGTAGAGAAACCAAAACTACTAACATTCATAGTAAATAAACCTACAGAAAATAAACCCACCTATACCCACTAGTCCATTTACTGTAAATACTAACCTTTTATAAAATCTAATCTCATTAGTAGACAAATCATTGCTAGCCAAGAAGAGCAAATCCTATGAGCTCCTCATAGGGATTCAGTTTCTTTCTCTTGGCTCAAGCCAGAGACAATTGTTCGTACAAACAGAAACCTCTTCTGCAAATAAAAACACACTATGTGTACCACTATGTTGTTAGATACTGGGTCCCAATGACAGTGACACTAGGGTATCCTACTAATTTAGAAAACTTAAAGGGACTGATTGAAGGATTAGAAGGAATATTAACCCCATGCACATGGATATATAGATTCCTAACAACTAGGACAGACTTTAAAAGTAAATGCCTTATAAGTCCCAATTTAGAAAACAATCTTAGACTGGATATAATAGGACACACAGTAATAAAGAAAACAGTCAGGAACTTCTAAAGGAGCAAATGATTGTATTTCCTATTTCATCATATAAATAACTCAATCTGGACTGTCAAAAAGTTAGAAAGGTCATATAGAGTTACAGATTTTAGGAATTTAAGGAAATAATCTCCCCAAATTGAGGGAGCATTCCCAAATAAAGACATTATCATAAACAACATTACCACTGGGTTTGGAACTGATTACATGGGGATAGACTTATCTAACATGTTCTTTGCTATTTCAGTTGATAAGGAGAGCCAACCCATGACTGCATTCACAAGGGAAGGCAGATGATATCAGTTTATTACTAGGTTACCAACAGGATGACTGAACAGCCAGGAATAGTTCACAACCTTCTAACACAAGACATCCAGGCCTTTTGGGAAAATACAACACACACACAACCCTGCATTTCTTATATTGATGACATGCTCATTTATGGTGCTAACTCGGAACAACAGACTAGGGTTGTAATAGAGCTAATTGAATTCCTTACACTCAGAGCATAGACAATTGACTCAAGTAATGTTTCGGGACCCCACAGTACAGTAAAATTTCTAGGCACAATTTGATCCTCTGAAGGCAGAAAAATAACAGAGCCAGTCATAAACAAGATAAATTGCATCCCAGCTCCTACCACAAAAGCAGCAGCTCAGAAACTGATAGGACTGTTTGGATATTAGAAACAGCACATACTACTAATGGATATTTTCCCATAGTCCCAAACCAGATACCAACCCACTGAAAGACTCACCTGGGCACTCTATGAGGCCCTAAAAACTACATAAGCCAATTATATTTAAACTCTCAAAGCCTATTATGGAGTAAAGCAGACCCCTGACAGAGGGGAATTACTCCTGACCATAAAGTTCTAACATGGAAAGTGTATATTTCCATGCAGGACCTATGGATTGAGGGTCAGCCCTCTGCATGAATTGAGAAATTCTCCACCATTCCAGAAGTAGATTTTACAGAATTTTTGAGGGGTGAACTTATTTAAGCTTGAGCTTACAGATGTGAAAACCTGTTTAATTTCTGAGATAATTTGTGCGCTAGTATTTTATAAAAGAGCAACTGCTGAATCTTTAAATATTAACAGGCCAGAAACTGATCAGTTACTATACTCAATTCACACTGTTTAATCCATATTTGCCCATTAGAAAATAAATCAATCCATTACCAAGATTAGACTTGACAAGAATAGGGACAAGTTGTCAGGTGTATAGCAACACATGAAACTTAGCATATAATGTGTATCATTATCCTACATGATATACATCAGGTTTCTCTCACACTAAAAATTTCTGCCCCAAGAACACGGGAGCCTAGGTTAGTAAAACCTATTGTAGTATATTGGAACCTATAATAGTAGGCTATGCTTTAATATTTAATACACAGTACTTTAAAAAAAATTTTTTTACATTTACTTTTGAGAGACAGAGAGAGATAGAGCATGAACAGGGGAGGGGCATAGAGAGAAAGACACAGAATCTGAAGCAGGCTCCAGGTTCTGAGTTAGAGAGTCATCACAGAGCCCGATGCGGGGCTTGAACTTCCGAACTGTGAGATCATGACCCGAGCCGAAGTCAGACACTCAACCGACTGAGCCACCCCAGGAGCCTCAATATGCAGAAGTTTTAGGTCAAATACAGTTCCTCAAATTTTGTTCAGTTTTATCCATATTTGATTATGCTCAATTTATAACATGCCAGAAATAAATTCATTGGAGGAACAATGTCAGTCACTTTTTTTTTTAAAGTAGACTCCATGCCCAGCATGGAGACCAGCATGGGATTTGAACTCACAACTCTTAGAACAAGACCTGAGCTGAGATCAAGAGTCAGACATTTAACTACATGAGCCACCCAGGTGCCCCTGGCAGTTACTTTTTTTTTTTTTTTTACTAACATCATACTTAATGATGAAAAGCTAAATACTTTCCCATTAAGCTCAGGAAAAAGACAAGAACATCCACTTTCTCCACTTTTACTCAGCATAGTGCTGGGAGTCCTCCTACACCAATCAGATATTTCTATGCACTGTTAGCAAAGTAAAAGAAATCAAAACTAATAATCTTTTTATAATTGTACCAGAGAGGATAAATACTTAGGCATAAATTTAACCAAGAAGGTGAAAAACTTATAGCCTAAAATTATAAAACACTGATAAAAAAATTGAAGAAGACACAAACAAATGGAAAGAGAATACTGTGTTCACAGATTGGAAAAATTAATTTTGTTAAAATGCTTTACCCAAAGCAATCTACAGATTCAATATAACACCTATCAAAATACCAATAGTATTTTTTACAAGTAATCATAAAATTTGTATAGAACCACAAAATACACCTAATAGCCAATGCAATCTTCAGAAAGAATCAAATTGAAGTTCTCAAAATCCTAGATTTCAAGATATAATACAAAGCTACAGGAATCAAAACAGTATGTGCTGGCACAAAAATAGACACATTAATGGAAAAAGAATGAGAGCTGAAAAACAAACCCATGCTTCTATGATTATAGTCCATGAAAATGGAGGCAAGAATACAAAATGGGGAAAATATAGTTTGTTTAATAAATGGTATTTGGAAAACTGGACAGCTACATGCAAAATAATGAAACCACTTTCTTACACCATACATAAAAATAAACTCAAAATGGATTAAAGACTTAAACGTGAGAGCTGAAACCATAAAACTCCAAAAAGAAAACATAGGCAGTAATTTCTTAGACATCAGCCTTAGCAGCATTTTTCAAGATATGTCTCTTTAGACAATGCAAACGAAGCAAAAATAAATTATTGGAACTACACCAAAATAAAATCTGTGCACAGAAAAGGAAAACAACAAAAAACTAAAGGCAACTTATCAAATGGGAGAAGATATTTGCCAATAAGGGGTTAATAGCCAAAATATATAAAGAATTTATGGGGCGCCTGAGTGGCTCAGTTGGTTAAGTATGCCTCTGACTTCAGCTCAGGTCATGATCTCAGTGTTTGTGAGTTCAAGCCCCACATCAGTCTCTCTGCTGTCAGTACAGAGCCTTCTTGGGATCCTTTATCCCTCTCTCTCTCTCTGCCCTACCCCACCCTCTCTCTCTCTCAAAAATAAATAAAGATTCAAAAATGAATTTATGCAGAGGGAGGGGCAAGATGGTGGAGAAGTAGGGAGCTCTGTAATTTTCACCTGCCCACATCTATCAAATTGAAAAGGCCTATAGCCACAATACTCTAATCTGCAAGAGTGGGAGGATAACACACAGAATCCAGAAAGAAGACAACCTCAAATGTGCCTGAGTGCCAGCAAACTAGGGAGATAAAGATGGGCCACCCTGGAGATGCAGAGGGTGGGGAGCACCAGCCCAACACAGGGAGAGTGTGTGGAGCCCCAGAGAGACAAGGGGATGAGAAAGAGAGACTGAAAACACTCATAGAACTGTCTCTAGAGAAGAGATTAAAAAAAAAAAAAAACTCGCCCCAGGACAGAGAGAGGTATGTTTTCCCATATATAACCACTGGGCGTGGGGAGAGAAATCCGTCCCATCTAGCTGACACATTCTTCCTTGTGCTCAGTGTGCCAGTACCGCTTCCAGGCGGAAACAGCTCCCTCCCCCAACATCATCCCAGCTAGGAAGCCAGCTGCCGGCGGGCGTACATATCATCTCTGGGTAGCATTGAAGTGCATGGACTGAGATTTGGAAAAGAGGCAGGGCTTGGAAAATACAACTTGGCTCACCTGTGGCACAGGGAGGTCATACTCAAAAGAGTGGATTGCAATGCTTGGTTAGAGCACGCCTTGGGGGTTCTGCCATTCTTCTCCCCACAACTACCAAGGTGGGGCCTCAGAGAGCAGGCCCCGAGACCTACCTATACTAAACCATGCCAATCCGGAAGGGAGAGCTGCCTTTTTTTTCTTGCCATCAACATATATTTTCCCTTATCTCATTCTTATCTCTCCCCTCCGCTGGTTTTACCTTACAGACTGTCCATTGTCTTTTGTTGTTTCTGTCCCCTTTTCTTCTTTTGTTTTCTTTTCTTTTTCCTTTTCTTTTCTTTTTTCCCTTTTGGTTTGCTTGTTTCTTTGATTTGTCTGTGAGTTCACATGCTTTTGTTCCCTGTGTGTTTGTCTCTCTTTTTCTTTTCAGGGCTACCACAAGAAACAAGCCAAAGTACACATGGGGGAGAGTCCCAAATATCACTGAGTAGGGAAATAAAATAATCAAAGGCACAACAAAGGAAACTGAGAGACACCATTAAAAAACAGTTCCTGAAACGACAGGCCCTGGACTGTCAATGAGCCTCCTTTAACAGAGCTAACAGGGGCACAGTGCATAATGAGCTGTTAAAACTGACAAGAGACAGAAAGTTAGCCAATATGACAAAACAAAAGAACTCTCCTCTAAAGAAACTCCAGAAAGAAATCACAGTCAATGATCTGCTCAAAACAGATATAAGCAACACAACTGAACAAGAATTTAGAACAATTGTCATAAAATTAATCACTGGGCTTGAAAAAAGCATCAGAGAAGCTACTGATACAAAGACTAGGGACCTTCAAAATAGCTGTGATGAGTTAAAAAAAGGCAATAAATGACATGCATAATAAAAAGGAGGTGGCCACTGTACGGATTGAAGCAACAGAGAGGAGAATAGGTGAATTAGAAGACACAGTTATTGAAAAAGAGGAAGCAGAGAAAAAGAGAGAAATTGATCCAGGAGCACAAAAGGAATATTTGAGACCTGAGTGAAACAATCAAATGGAACAATATCCATATCATAGGAATTACTGTAGAAGAAGAAAGAGAAAAAATGTCCTGAAGGGGTGCTTGGCCAGATTATAGCCAAGAACATCCCCCATTTGGGGAAGGAAATAGATATTGAAATCCAAGAGGCACAGAGAACTCCCCTCAGACATAACTTGAATCAACATTTGGCACGACATACCATACTGAAACTGGCAAAATATAGAGAACTCTGAAAGTATCTAGAGATAAAAGGGCCCTAACATACAAAGGGAAACCTATCAGAGTGGTAATAGACCTATCTACTGAACCTTGGCAGACCAGAAAACACAGGAAATCTTCAATGTGAGGAATAGGAAAAATATGCACCCTAAAGTCCCTTATCCAGCTAACCTGTCATTCACAATAGAAGGAGAGATAAAGGTTTTCCCAAATAAACAAAAGTTGAGAGAATTCATCACCACCAAACCAGCCCTACAAGAAATCCTGAGAGGGACTCTATGAGGGAAATGTTGCAAGGAATACAAGGTACCATAGACACCACAACAAGCATGAACCCTACAGAGAACACAATGAATCTAAACCCACATTTTTCAATAATAACACTGAATATAAATGGACTGAACGCTCCAATCAAACGACACAGGCTAGCAGAATAGATAAAAAGCAAAACCCATCTATTTGCTGTCTACAAGAGACTCATTTTAGACCTGAAGACACCTTCAGATTGAAAGTAAGGGGATGTAGAAATAGCTATTATGTGATTGGGTGTCAAAAGAAAGCCAGAGTACCCATACTTATATTAGACAAACGGGACTTTAAAATAAAGGCAGTAACAAAAGATGAAGAAGGACATCATATAATAATTACAGGGTCATTTCATCAGGAAGAGCTAACAATTATAACATCTATGCACCAAATTTGGAAGCACTCAAAATACATAAAATACATAAAACAATTAATCAGAAACAATTAAAACAGAAACAATCTTATTGATAAGAATGTGCTCATTGCAGGGGATTTTAATACTCCACGTACAGCAATGGAAAGATCAGACAGAAAATCACTAAGGAAACGATGGACCTGAACCACACATTGGAAGAGATAGATTTGATAAATATATTTGGAACTCTGCATCCTGAAGCTAGGGTATTCACCTCCTTCTTGAGTGCGCACAGCACATTCTCCAAGACAGATCACACACTGGGGCATAAAGCAACCCTCCATAAATATAAATGAATTGAGATCATACCATGCACACTTTCAAATCACAATGCTATGAAACTTGAAATCAGTCACAGGAAAAAGGATGAAAAACCTCCAAAAACATAGAGGTTAAAAATTACCCTACTAAAGAATGATTGGGCCATTCAGGCAATTAGAGAAGAAATTTAAAAATTATGGAAACAAATTAAAATAAAAATACAACAATTCAAACTCTTTGGGATGCAGCAGAGGCAATCCTAAGAGGAGGGTATATTGCAATCCAGGCCTATTTCAACAAACTGGCAAAAGCACAAATTCAAAATCTAACAAAGCACCTAAAGGAACTAGAAGGGGAGCAGCAAGAGCACCCCAAACCCAGCAGAAGAAGAGAAATAATAAAGATAGAATCCAAAAAAATATTTGAACAGATCAATAAAACCAAGAGTTGACTTTTTGAAAAAAAATAAACAAAATTGATAAACCTCTAGCCAGGCTCCTCAAAAAGGCAAGAAAAAACACCCAAATAGACAAAATCAGGAATGAAAATGGGTCTATTACAGCCAGTCCCTCAGAAATACAAGCAATCATCAGAGATTACACTGAGAAATTATATGCCAACAAACTGGACAATCTAGAAGAAATAGACAAATTCCTGAACACACATGCACTACCTAAATTCAAATGGAAGAAATGGAAAATCTGAACAGACCCATAACCAGTGAAGAAATTGAATCAGTTATCAGAAGTCTCCCAACGAATCAAAGCCCGTGGCCAGATGGCTTCCCAGAGGAATTCTACCAGACATTTAAAGCAGAGTTAATACCCATTCTTCTCAAGCTATTCCAAAAAATAGAAATAGAAGGAAAACTTCTGAACTCATTCTATGAAGCCAGCATCACTTTAATTACCAAATCAGAGAGAGACCCGACAACAACAAAAAAAAGAGAACTACAGACCAATATCCTTAATGCATACAGATGCAAAAATACTCAACAAGATACTAGCAAATCGAATTCAACAGCATATAGAAAGAATTATCCATCATGATCAAGTGGAATTTCTTCCTGGGTTACAGGCCTGGTTCAATAGTCTCAAATCCATCAATGTGACACATCATGTTAACAAAAGAAAAGATAAAAACCATATGATCCTGTCAGTAGATGCAGAAAATGCATTTGACAAAATAAAGCATCCTTTCTTAATAAAAACCCTCGAGAAAGTCAGGATACAAAAAACTTACGTAAAACATCATAAAAGCAATTTATGAAAAGCCCACAGCTAATACTATCTCAATGGGGAAAAACTGAGAGCTTTCCCCCTGAGATCAGGAACACGACAGGGGTGTCCACTCTCATCACTGTTGTTTAACATAGTGCTGGAGGTCCTAGTGTCAGCAATCAGACAACAAAAGGAAATAAAAGGCATCAGAATTGGCAAAGATGTGGTCAAATTTTCACTTTTTGAAGATGATATGATACTCTACATGGAAAATCCGACAGACCCTACCAGAAGCCTACTAGAACTGATCCATGAATTCAGCAATGTTGCAGGGGACTAAATCAACATATAGAAATCAGTTGCATTTTTATACACAAATAATGAAGCAACAGAAAGAGAAATCAAGAAACTGATCCCATTCATAATTGCACGAAAAACCATAAAGTACCTAGGAATAAATCTAATCAAAGATGTAAGAGACCTGTATGATAAAACTATAGAAACTTATGAAAAAAATTGAAGAAGCCACAAAGTAATGGAAAAACATTCCATGCTCATTGATCATAAGAATAAACATTGTTAAAATGTCATTATTACCCAAAGCAATCTACACATTCAATGCAATCCCAATTAAAGTTGCACCAGCATTCTTCTCAAAGCTAGAGCAAACTATCCTAAAATTCGTATGGAACCACAGAAAAACCTGAATAGTCACAGTAATACTGAAGAAGAAAACCAAAATTGCAGGCATCACAATCCCAGACTTTAGCCTCTATTACAAAGCTGTAAGCATCAAGACAGTATGGTATTGGCACAAAAACAGACACATAGACCAATGGAATAGAAAGCCCAGAACTGGACCCACACACGTATGGCCAATTAATCTTTGACAAAGCAGCAAAGAGTATCCAATGGAAAAAAAGACAGCCTCTTTAACAGGAGGTGCTGGGAGAACTGGATAGCAGCATGCAGAAGAATATAAGTAGACCACTTCCTTACACCATACACAAAAATAAACTCAAAATGGATGAAGGACCTGAATGTGAGACAGGATACCATCAAAACCCTAAAGGAGAAAGCAGGTAACAGCCTCCTTGACCTCAACCACAGCAATTTTCTATTCGACACATCCCCAAAGGCAAGGGAATCAAGAAGAACCAAAATGAACTATTGGGACCTCATCAAGATAAAAAGCTTCTGCACTGCAAAGGAAACAGTCAACAGAACTAATAGGCAACTGATGAAATGGGAAAAGATGGTTATAAATGACATATCAGATAAAGGGCTAGTATCCAAAATCTACAAGGAATTCACCAAACTCCACACTGAAAAATGAATAATCCAGGGAAGAAATGGGCAGAAGACATGAACAGACACTTCTCCAAAGAAGACATCCAGTTGGCCAACAGACACATGAAACAATGCTCGGCATCACTCATTGTCAGGGAAATACAAATCAAAACCACACTGAGGTACCACGTCATGCTGGTTAGAGTGGCTAAAATGAACAAATCAAGAGGCTATACATGCTGGCGAGGGTGTGGAAAAATGGGAACCCTCTTACACTGTTGGTGGGGATGTAAACTGGTGCAGCCGCTCTGGAAAACAGTGTGGAGGTTCCTCAAAAAACTATCCATAGAACTCCCCTATGACCCAGCAATAGCACTGCTGGGGATCTACCCAAGGGATACAGAAGTGCTGATGCATAGGGGCACATGTACCCCAATGTTCATCACAGCACTTTCAACAATCACCAAATCATGGAAAGAGCCTAAATATCCATCAACTGATGAATGGACCAAGAAGATATGGTTTATATATACAATGGAATACTACATGGCAATGAAAAAGAATGAAATCTGACCATTCATAGCAATGTGGATGGACCTCGAGGGTGTCATGCCAAGCGAAATAAGTCAGGCAGAGATGGACAGATACCATATGTTTTCATTCATAGGTCTAACAGGAGAAACCTAACAGAGGACCATAGGGAAGGGAAGGGTGGGAAAAAGAGCAAGGGAGAAGGAGGGAGGCAAATCATGAGACACTCTTGAATACTGAAAACAAACTGAGTGCTAAAGGAGGAAGGGGAAAGAGGAAGAGGGGTGATGGTCATGGAGGAGGGCACTTGTGGGGAAGAGCACTGGGCGTTATATGGAAACCAACTTGACAATAAACTATAAAAAATAAAAATAAAGAAATAATATCTTAGTTCTGGGTGTTATATGGAAACTAATTTGACAATAAACAATTATTAAAAAAATAAATAAAAAATAAATAATGAATTTATGCATATCAACACCAAAAAAACCAATTGATTAAAAAATGGACAGAGGACCTAAACAGATCCTAAGAAGACATACAGATGGCCAATAGACACATGAAAAGATGTTCAACATCACTATTCATCTAGAAAATGCAAATCAGGGTGCCTGCCTGGCTTAGTCAGTAGAGTATGTTGATCTACTGGGTCTTGATCTCAGGGTCATGAACTCAAGCTCCATGTTGGGCATGGGGACTACTAAAAAAAGAGGGGCGCCTGGGTGGCTCAGTTGGTTAAGCGTCCAACTTCAGCTCAGGTCATGATCTCGCAGTTTGTGAGTTAGAGTCACGCATCAGGCTCTGTGCTGACAGCTCAGAGCCTGAAGCCTGCTTCGGATACTGTGTCTTCCCCTCTCCCTGCCCCTCTAATGTTCATGCTCTGTCTCTCAATAAACAAACATTTAAAAAATAAAGGAAAGGAAAGTAAACCATAATGAGATATCACCTTACACTTATCAGAATGTCTAGTATCAAGAAGACAAGAAAGAAGTATTAGAGAGGGTATGTAAAAAAGGGAACACTTATGCACTGTTGATAGGAATATAAATTGGTGCAACCATGATGGAAAACAGTACGGAGTTTCCTAAAAGAAATTGAAAATAGAAATACCATATGGTCAAATAAGTCCACTACTGGATATTTACTCAAAGCAAATGAGAACACTAATTTGAAAATATATGTGCATCTTGAGATTTACTGCACATTATTTACAATAACTGAGATATGGAAGTAAACTAAGGGCCTACCAATACATAAATGGATAAAAATGTTGGTATATGTACATAATGATGGACTACTACTCAGCTATAAAAAATGAGATCTTGCCATTTGTGACAACATGGATGGACCCAGAGGGTATTATGCTAAGGAAAATAAGAGGAAAAAAGAAATATACCATATGACTTCACTTTTTTGTGGAATCAAAAAAGCAAATGTACAAACAGAAAAGAAATAGAATCACAAATACAGAGAATACAATGAGGATGGGCAAAGTAGGTGAAGGAAATTCATAGGCACAAACTTCCACTGGTTAACTAAGCTGCAGAGATGAAGACTGCAGCACAAGGAATATAGTCAATAATATTGTGACAGTGTAACAACATGTGACAGATCACAACCGCACTTGTTGTGAGCATGGAATATATCCTTGGATTACTGTGTTGTACATCTGAAACTAATAACATTGTATGTCAATTATACTTCAATGAAAAAAGACAAAATATGTTTCTATAACTATAGATTGTCAATTGTTGTAATGAAGATTTGCTAATGTGTGGAATACTCTTAGAACAGCTATAATCTTGGGGCAATACTGGTCATCTGAGATAACAGACAACCCAACCAGAAGTAAGTAGATACCACATACCTTAATGGCTGTGATTCCTTGGGCAACTGAAAATTAGAATATTGGCACTTAGAGGGGAAGAAAACAGGATATTGGGGTCCACACTTTTTCCATTCACTAATATCAACAGGAAGAGTGGAGCCTATAGGCCACAGAAAGCTTCCTTATGATAGAAGGAAAACATGTTCCTAAGTATATGTTGTTGGAATGAAACCAAAGTACCTTTATTAGACTGTGGATATACCCATGGGAGAAGTACCTATGAGTTTGGCCCTGATGTTCCCTCAATCAGTTACATATGTTATGGGAAACAACCAGGATAGTACGCACTAAGCCAAACCTCACCCTACCCTATTAGGGTCAAGGGAAAAATAAGGAACACAATATGAAGGGATGTGTAAAACTAGAACAGGTAATGAATCCTACAATAGAAAGAAAAACATGTTATCCCAGGTCAATAGAAGATAAGGGAACTATTAAAATAACTGGATAAATATTTCATCTTAGAGCTCCTCAAATTATCTAAGAAATGTCAATAGTAGATTAGAAAACTTAGGATAAGTAAAGACATGTTTGGAAGATGAGACAAATAGAGTCAAAATTACTTTGCAGGAATTGAAAAGAGAACAAAACATACCTCCCTAAAATAATGACATCCTTCAATTCTGATGTTCTAACAAGTGAAAATGAGTTTAATAATGCTATGCAAGCTTGTCACCTTGGAGCATTATAAAAATGGTCTCTACCTGGGTACATATTTGCCAAGAAGTTAAACTGAGTGGTTTAAGAAGATTAAGTTTTTCTTGTTTGGTCTTTCAATATGGAACCATGTTAAAGAGTTCTTTATTATGTTCATAGTGATAATATTAGGAAGATGGTTATTTAAGAACATTAAACTATGGTGTAAAAGAATGTCCACAAAAGGAAAAATACTCTCAAGATATGATGGTGATTAAGATTGTAAGCGATGTAGAATCAAGGTGGAATGATATTTTTGTGAGCTTAGATTTGTACTGGGCATTAGACCCTTAGTATTAATTAGTGTGTGAGTCATATGGAATGATAGGATGTGGCACATTAGTTTGATATGATTTCATATACACCTGTTTATGACAAAGATGAAAGTGTTTAGGAGCAAAGTTGTTTCGATATAAGAAAAAAGTATGTGTGTCAGGATATTATCTCATCTGTTCTCACTGATAAGAACTCAATAACTCAGCTGCTGAGGGAGTCCAGTGGGGGGCTTATCAATAAAAATATAAAGAAACAATTATGGGAAGGGGTCATATAGACTGTAAACACTGAGCGTTTGTGAGGATGCTCTGGGAGTGCTTAGTCAGGGCAAGGCTACACTTTGATGAACTGATAGCTCTTAAAACACCTTGGGACAATTGGCCCCAGCCTGGTAAAAGCCACTACTTCACAGGCAGTGGAGAAAGTTGTACAGAAGCTCTCACAAAGATTATCTTTGCCCATTAACACTAGCTAGCAATCTGCTCTACTAACACAGAATATTTACTTTTGAGCTATTGGTTGGACTTCTGTCCTTGGTTGGCTAAGCTGTCTCTCCCAGGTACCAACTCTGATAAAGGTGCCCATCAGCTAACTTTGGACTTGACTGCTTTCATCTCTTTTTGCCTAGAACAATAGTGTTATTCACCTGACATTGGTTTGGAGAATATTTCTTTATTGGCTTATTAAAAGACAGTATCCTATATGCTTTTGGCTTGTGAAGTTTGCACAGTAAATGAGCATTAAATGCATTTTTGGTGCAGCACCTGGGTGGCTCATTTTTTTAAGCATCCAACTCTCGATTTCAGCCCGGCTCCAGCTCTGTGCTGACAGCATGGAGCCTGCTTGGGGTTCTCTCTCTCCTTCTCGCTCTCTGCCCCTCCCCCACTCTCTCCTGCATGCTCACTCGCTCTCTCTCTCTCTCTCTCTCTCTCTCCCCAAGTAAATAAAACTTTAAAAATTAAAAAAAACATTGTTGGCAAAGACAAAATCAGTCTGTGAGCATTGTTTGCTTCCTTAAGCAAAACAGCCTTCAGGGGGGAATATGTACATATGTGTAGGTTAGGGCTTGAAACTGGGCAGATGCTTGGTACCTACAAAGCCAAATTCTGTGCCACAGCCTCAGCCAACATTGCCCTGTTCTTGGTCCCTGGCTACCCTGACCTGCGTCACCTGGCGTCAGCAGTCCACACCCTGTCAGCTTCCCGGAGCCAGCTGGGGCCCTCCAGGACTGTGGAGCTCAGGTAGGTCCTGAGCATCCTACCTCTGCCTCAAGGGTAGAGAAAACCCATCCCCTAAAAATCATGCTGAGGTGGCCATTGAATGGGCAACAGTCAGTCCCTATATGTACTTACTGTTTGCTGGGTCCCAGGCTTCTGTTGCAATCAAGGCTCTCAGAATTCTTTCACTAGAAAATATGTCAGCCAGCCTACCTAATCCAGCCCTAGCAAGTGCTGCATATTTCTCCAGCTCACCTTCAGGGGGAATATATGCATTTGTATAGGTTGGGGCTGGAATTAGGCAGATGCCAGGTATCCCCAGTAGCCTTGCCCTGTGACCTGGCTTCACAGTACATTGCCCTGTTCCAGGCTTCTCCAGAAATAGAGGTTCTGCAGAGTCTGTCATTGGTGCGTACCTTGGCCAGCTGTCCCATCCCTACCTGGCAAGGCAGTCCAGATTCCTCCAGCTCTGCTTCAGCATGAATACACACATTTATGCAGGTGAGAGCTTAGAAGTAGGAAGATGTCATGTATCCCCAATAGCCTGCTTCTGTGACCTGGCCTCACCCAACATAACCCTGCTCCAGGTCCCTAGCTACCTTGACCTTCATGCTATGCACATGTACAGTCATACCTGTGTCACCTGGCTCTGGGATGCAAGGGAAACTCCAGGCCTGTAGAGCTCTGGCTGAACCTAAACCTTATAAATGACCTTAGGGTGAAGAGAGGCCTCTCTCCATCATCTTTCTGAGGCAGCAGCTTTAAACTGGTGACAATTAGTTCCTTTTCATGCTGGCTACCTGGTGAGGTCCAGAACTTCTCCAGCAATCACAACTCCAATGTGTCTGTTATTAGAGGATGCCCTGGTCAGCCCTCCTGGTCCAATACTAGCAAGGCTATTAAGAATCATACAACTTTAACTTTAGAGGGAATGTGTGTATTTGTATACATTAGTCCTTGCAATGAAGTAGCTACCGTGGACTCCCAACAACCAGTTTCTGTTACCAAGCCTCTCTTAACCATTACCCTGTTCCAGATCTCTGCCTAGCTTGAACCACAGAGCCCACACATGTGCACTAGGCACCTGGTTGGCCAGGTCTTCCAGGCCTGTGGAACATGGGCCTATTCACAAATAACAGTATAGACGTCTAGCTCAAAGCATCTTCAGATAGAGTGAGGGCAGGCACTGTTAATCTTACAAATTTTCCTATAGTTTGATGGTCTCTGGTGATATTTCTGAATGGTCCATAACAATAGATATGAAGATTATCTATATACAATTTATTGTGATTTCCCTGAAGTTTATATCAAGTCACTAATTTTCAGTTTGCAGGGCTTCAGGAAAATGGGCAGTTTTAGTTCTCAGTGATTCCAAGTTGAAAGGATGGGAGAAAATGGAAAATGTTATTTTTGAGAGTTGTAACCAGACACAGGAAGAAAACAGAAGAATCTAGTCTGATTTGCAGATGAAAAACAAAACCTTAAAGATGGTTAATAGAAATGGAATCTAATATCCACAAAAGTGTGTTACTAAAACATTGTTTTCTCTCTAAAGTGTCTACATTTTTTCTTTTCTTTTCTTTTTTTTAACATTTATTTATTGTTGAGAGACAGAACATAAGCAGGGGAGGAACAAAGAGAGGGAGATACAGAATCCAAAGCAGACACCAGGCTCTGAGCTGTCAGCATAGTGCCCGACGTAGGACTCGAATCATGAACCGTGAGATCATGACCTGAGCTGAAGTCAGATGCTCAACCATCTGAGCCATCCAGGTGCCCTGAAGTGACCACATTTTTAAAGCTAGCCAAATTAACATTGTAAAATAAATTTAGTTTTAATAAACCTGACCTGATCATTATATAAGTACAAACAATTGATGAGATAGACTCTTTTTTTAACTGCTTTACTGGAACTTTTCATAGGGAATCTGCAGACTGAACTTTTAACAGCCTCTCAAAGGTAAAATGCCAAATACCCATCAGACTGCCTGTAACACTATAGAGTTGTGTTACTTCCTCTCTTCTTGTGGTTCTCAAAATTTTCAGAGGTCCTTGCACTTAATTCGAAGTAATCTTGTTTCCTTACCTAGTAAGGTTGCTAAGAACCCTGTAAACAATGTTATCAGGCTGTTTTTCCAAGGGGCTTTATTGGCTCTATAAATTCAACATTGGTTCCTTAAACTTGGTTATTTCTGTGTCTAAACAATGCTTCCAATTATGTCCTGTTACAAGGAGATATCTTTTTTAACTTATGCAAATCAGTATATGGTCCTGCAAAGTGGCTCCTGCCCTACATACCTGGCAAGCAGACCTGGCCTGGACAGGTACCACTTCAAAAGGACTCTTGCCTTAGGGGTGGGGGTGGGAGGCTGGGAAGTAACAATACACACCAGCACACATCCAATTTCTGCAGCCATATCTCTTACCTGGCTGCACAGGGAGAAGTCCTTCCTTTGGTGGGCCTGCAGCTATGGCAGAGAATAATTGCAAGCCAACTAGGCCTACTGCCAGTCCTACCCACCAATAAGCTCGCAGTGGCCATAGGCAGGTCTCTGAACAGAATAGGGAGTAAACCCTATCCAGTGTGCCCACAGCAGACAAAGTGGGTTATTGCATCTGGCTGGACTGAAGGCAACTTTGGATGATCCACGACAAGAGGACATACTCAGCCCATCCAGGGGATATCCTGGAGTGTCTGGAGCTGGTGATCTGAAGTGGGGGTAGGGGAGGAACTATGCTACAGAGCACCAGAGGACTTCTTCTACACAAGGCCACTCTTTCCATGACTAGAAGACATAACTGACCTAATACATATAAACAAACATAGAGAATTAGACAAAATAGACAGAGGAATATGTCCAAAATGAATGAATGAGATAAAATCACACACACACACACCAAAAAAAACCCTAAATGAAATGGAGATAAGCAATATGTCTGATAAGGAGTTCAAGTTCAAAGTAATAGTCATAAAGACTCACACTAGACTTGAGAAAAAGTGGATAACTCAATGAGAAGTTCAAAAAGAGATAGAAATTAAATTAACTAGGAAAAGGGCAAGATGGCAGAAAAGTAGGGAGCTCTGTAATCTTTGCCCACCCGCATCTATCAAACAGAGAAGGACTGAAGTCACAATACTCTGATCTGCAAGAGTGGGAGGAAAACACACAGAGTCCACATAGAAGACAGCCTCATAGGTGCCTGAGTGAGCATGAACTGGGGAAATAAAAACAGGCTGTGGCTGGAGGATCTGAGGGAAAGGAGCCCCAGCCCAGCACAAAGCTGGGGAGAACGCTCAGAGCCATGGAGAGCTGAGGGGAAGAGAAAGAGAGACTGAAAACGCTCATAGAGTGGTTTCTAGAGAAGAGAAAAACCTCTGCCTGGGACAGAAAGGGATACTATCATCCCATATATAACTGCTGAGCATGGAGAGAGAAACTCGTCACCTTTAGCTGGTGCATTTTTCCTTGGGCTTGGTGGCATGCTGATTCCAGGTGGAGCCAGGAAAAAGCTGCCCCTTAGATCCCCTACTCAATCCTGGCCACCTACGGGATTACATCTCACCTTGGGTGGTAGCATTAAAGTGCATGAACTAGGATTTGGAAACGAGGCAGGGCTTGGAAAAAAACAACTTGGCCTGCCTGCAGCACAGGGAGATCAGACTCAAAAGAGTGGCTTGTGATGCTTGGTTCAAGAAGGGCTTGGGGCGTCTCCATTCTTCTCCCCACAACCACCAAGGTGGGGCCTTGGAGAGCAGTCCTCAGAGACCTACCTACACTGAACCATGTCCATCCCTGCGGGAGAGCTGCTTTTTTTTTTCTTGCCATCCAGATACATTTTCCCTTATCTCATTCTTATCTCTCCCTTTGGCTACTTATATGCTTTTAGACTGTCCATTGTCTTTTGTTGTTTCTGTCCCTCCGCTTTTTTTCTTTTCTTTCCTTTTCTTTCTTTCCCTTTTTGGTTTGCTTGTTTGTTTGATTTGTCTGTGCATTTGTGTCCTTTTGTTCCCTGTGTGTTTGTCTGTCTGCTTTCCTTTTCAGGGCTACCTAAAGAAACAAGCCAAAGCACACATGATGGAGAGGCCCAAATATCACTGAGTAGGGAAATAAAATAACCAAAGGCACAACAAGAGAAACTGATAGACGCTACTAAAAGAATACTTCCTGAAACAACAGGCCCTGGACTGTCAATGAGCCTCCTTTAAAAGAGCAATACTAACAGGTGCACAGTGCATAACGAGCTTTTAAGATGGACAAGAGACAGAAAGCTACCCAAAATGATGAAATGAAAAGAACGTTCCTCTAAAGAAATTCCAGGAAGAAATCACAGCCACAGAACTGCTCAAAACAGATATAAGCAACATAACTGAACAAGAATTTAGAACTATTGTCATAAAATTAATTGCTGGACTTGAAAAAAGCATAGATGTCAACAGAGAAGATATTGATACAAAGACTAGGGATCTTCAAAATAGCTCTGACGAGTAAAAAAGGCAATAAATGAGGTGCATCATAAAATGTAGGTGGCTACTGCATAGATTGAAGAGGCAGAGACAATAGGTGAATTAGAAGACACAGTTATAGCAAAAGAGGAAGCCAAGAAAAAGAGAGAGAAATTGATCCAGGAGCATGAAAGGAGAATTCGAGACCTGAGTGATTGTGTCAAACAAAGCAATATCCATATCATAGGAATTCCTGAAGAAGGACAAAGACAAAAAAGTCCTGAAGGGATGCTTGATCAAATTATAGCCGAGAACTTATCCAATCTGGGGAAGGAAACAGACATTGAAATCCAAGAGGCACAGAGAACTCCCAAAGACGTAACTTGAATTGACCTTTGGCATTACATATCACAGTGAAACTGGCAAAATATAAAGAGAGAATTCTGAAAGCCACTGGGGATAAGAGGGCTCTAACATACAAAGGGAAACCTATCAGGATGGTTACAGACCTATCAAATGAAACTTGGCAGGCCAGAATGGAATGGCAGGAAATCATGAATATGATGAACAGAAAAAATATGCAGTGAAGAATCCTTTATCCAGCAAGCTTGTCATTCAAAATAGAAGGAGAGATAAAGGTTTTCCCAAATAAATAAACATTGAGAGAATTCATCACCACCAAACCAGCCCTACAAGAAATCCTAAGAGGGATTCTATGAGGGAAATGTTGCAAGGAATACAAGGTACCAGAGACACCACAACAAGCATGAATCCTACAGAGAACACAATGAATCTAAACCCACATTTTTCAATAGTAACACTGAATGAGAATGGACTGAATGCTACAATCAAATGACACAGGGTAGCAGAATGGATAAAAAACCAAAATCCATCTATTTGCCATCTACAAGAGACTCATTTTAGACCAGAAAACACCTTCAGATTGAAAGTAAGGGGATGAAGAAATATCTATCATGCGACTAGATGTAAAAAGAAAGCCAGGATAGCCATATTATATCAAACAAACTGGACTTTAAAGTAAAGGCAGTAACAAAAGATGAAGAAGGACATCATATAATAATTACAGAGTCTCTCCATCAGGAAGAGCTAACAATTATAAACATCTATGCGTCGAATTCGGAAGCACCCAAATACATAAAACAACTAATCACTAACAGAAATAATCTTATTGATAAGAATGTGCTAATTTCGGGGGATTTTAATACTTCACTTACAGCAAGGGATAGATCAACCAGACAGAAAATCACTAAAGAAACAATGGACCTGAACAACACATTGGAACAGATGGAATTGATAGATATTTTTAGAACTCTGCATCCTGAAGCTAGGAAATTTACCTTGAGTGCGCATGGCACATTCTCCGAGATAGATCACATACTGGGTCATAAAGCAGCCCTCCACAAATACAAATGAATTGAGATCATCCCATGCACACTTTCAGATCACAATGCTGTGAAACTTGAAATAAATCACAGGAAAAAAAGCTGGAAAACCTCCACAAACATGGAAGTTAAAAACCATCTTACTAAAAAATGATAGGTCCAATCAGGTAATTAGAGAAGAAATTAAAAAAATATGTAAACAGATAAAAATGAAAATACAATAATCCAAACTCTCTGGGACACAGCAAAGCAGCCCTAAGAGGAAAGTATCTTGCAATCCAGGCCTATTTCAAGAAACTAGAAAAAGCACAAATTCAAAATCTAACAAAGCACCTAAAGGAACTAGAAAGGGGGTAGCAAGAGCCCCCAAACCCAGCTGAAGAAGAGAAATAATAAAGATCAGGGCAGAAATAAACAATATGGAAGGAAGGAAGGAAGGAAGAAAACAGTTGAACAGATCAATGAAACCGAGAGTTGGTTTTTTGAAAAAATAAACAAAATTGATTAACCTCTAGCTAGGCTCCTCAGAAAGAAAAGAGAGCACACAAATAGACAAAATCATGAATGAAAATGGATTTATTAAAACCAATCCCTCAGAAATACAAGTAATCATCAGAGATTAAACTGAAAAATTATATACCTATAAACTGGACAACCTAGAAGAAATGGACAAATTCCTAAACACACATGCACTACCAAAATTCAAACAGGAAGAGATAGAAAGTCTGAACATACCCATAACCAGTGAAGAAATCGAATCAGTTATCAAAACTCTCCCAATGAATCAAAGCCCAGGGCCAGATGGATTCCCAGGGGAATTCTACCAGATATTTAAAGCAACGTTAACACCCATCCTTCTCAACTTGTTCCAAAAAATAGAAATAGAAGGAAGACTTCTGGACTCATTCTATGAAGCAAGTATCACTTTGATTCCCAAACCAGAGAGAGAACCAACAACAACAACAACAAAATAAATAAATAAAAAAAATAAAAGAACTACAGGCCAATATCCTTAATGAATACAGATGCAGAAATACTTAACAAGATACTAGCAAATCGAATTCAACAGCACATAAAAAGAATTATCCATCATGATCAAGAGGAATTCATTCCGGGGTTACAGGGCTGGTTCAATATTCACAAATCCATCAATGTGATACATCACATTAACAAAAGAAAAGATGAAAATCATATGATTCTGTCAATAGATGCAGAAAATGTATTTGACAAAATACAGCATCCTTTCTTAATAAAAACCCTAGAGAAACTCAGGATAGAAGGAACTTACTTAAACTTTATAAAAGCAATTTATGAAAAGCCCACAGCTAATATCATCCTCAATGGGGAAAAACTGAGAGCTTTCCCCTCAGATCAGGAACACGACAGGGGTGTCCACTCTCACCACTGTTGTTTAACATAGTGCTGGACGTCCTAGCGTCAGCAATCAGACAACAAAAGGAAAAAAAGGCATCAGAATTGGCAAAGACAAAGTCAAACATTCACTTTTAACAAACTACATGATACTCTACATGCAAAACCCAATTGACTCCACCAAAAGCCTACTAGCACTGATCCATGAATTCAGCAAAGTCGCAGGGGACAAAATCACTGTACAGAAATCGGTTGCATTTTTATACACCAATAATGAAGCTACAGAAAGAAATCAAGAAACTGATCCCATTCACAACTGCATGAAAAAACATAAAATACCTAGGAATAAACCTAACCAAAGATGTAAAAGACCTGTATGATGAAAACTATAGAAAACCTACACAAGAAATTGAAGAAGACACAAAGTAATGGATAAACATTCCATGCTCATGGATCATAAGAATAAACATTGCTAAAATGTCATTATTACCCAAAGCAATCTACACATTCAATGCAATCCCAGTCAAAATTGCACCAGCATTCATCGCAAAGCTAGAACAAATATCCTAAATTCCATATGGCACCACAAAAAAACCCAAGTACCCAAATTAATATTGAAGAAGAAAACCAAAACGGGAAGCATCATAATCCCAGACTTTAACCTCTACTACAAAGCTGTCATCATCAAGACAGTATGGTACTGGCACAAAAATAGACACATAGATCAATGGAATAGAATAGAGAGCCCAGAATTGGACCCACAAATGTATGGTCAATTAATCTTTGACAAAGCAGGAAAGAGTATCCAATGGAAAAAAGACAGACTCTTTAACAGGTGCTGCTGGGAGAACTAAACAGCAACATGCAGAAGAATGAAACTAGACCACTCTCTTACACCATACACAAAAATAAACTCAAAATGGATGAAGGACCTGAATGTGAGACAGGAAGCCATCAGAACCCTAGAGAAGAAAGCAGGAAGCACCCTCCTTGACCTCACCCACAACAATTTCCTACTTGACACATCCCCAAAGGCAAGGGAAATGAAAGCAAAACTGAACTCTTGGGACTTCATCAAGATAAAAAGCTTCTGCACTGCAAAGGAAATAATCAAGAAAACTTATAGGCAACTGATGGAATGGGAAAAGATAGTTGCAAATGACATATCGGATAAAGGGCTAGTATTCAAAATCTACAAGGAACTCACCAAACTCCACATCCAAAAAACAAATAATCCAGTGAAGAAATGGGCAGAAGACATAAATAGACACTTCTCTGAAGAAGACATCCAGATGGCCAACAGTCACATGAAGCGATGCTCAGCGTCACTCATCATCAGGGAAATACAAATCAAAACCACACAGAGGTACCACCTCATGGTAGTCAGAGTGGCTAAAATGAACAAGTCAAGAGGCTATAGATGGTGGCGTGGGTGTGGAGAAACAGGCACCCTCCTACACTGTTGGTGGGAATGTAAACTGGTGCAGCCTCTCTGGAAAACAGTGTGGAGGTTCCTCAAAAAGCTATCGATAGAACTCCCCTATGACCCAGCAATAGCACTGCTGGGGATCTACCCAAGGGATACAGAAGTGCTGAAGCATAGGGGCACATGTACCCCAATGTTCATAGCGGCACTTTCAACAATAGCCAAATCATGGAAAGAACCTAAGTGTCCATCTACTGATGAATGGATCAAGAAGATGTGGTTATACATACAATGGAGTACTACATGGCAATGAGAAAGAACAAAATCTGACCATTTGTAGGAAAGTGGATGGACCTCGAGGGTGTCATGCTAAGGGAAATAAGTCAGGCGGAGGACAGATATCATATGTTTTCACTCATAGGTCTAACAGGAGAAACCTAACAGAGGACCATGGGAGGTGGAAGGTGGGGGAAAGAGTTGGGGAGGGGGAAGGAGGTAAATCATGAGAGATGCTTAAATACTGAAAACAAATTGAGGACTTAAGGGGGAGGTGTAAAGGGGAAGAGAGATAATGGCCATGGGGGAGGGCACTTGTTGGGATGAGCAGCGGGTGTTATATGAAAACCAACTTGACAATAAACTATAAATAAAAAAAAGAAATAAGGGCATTTAGTCTAGATCTTGTAAAAGGAAAGTGTGTATCTGGGAGGATATGAGTAGTGGATGCAAGGATTAAAATATATTAAAGAAGTATAGCTTCAGACTTAAATCTTATTTATGCTAGATCAAGCATAAATCTTGGTCTAATCAAGGCCTGAAATAATAAAAATAAAGAATAGTTAATGCATTTATTCTCAAACTATTCCAAAAAAATAGAAGCGACACGAAAACTTCCAAATACATTTTATGAAGCCAGTCTTACCCTAATGCTAAATCCAAATTACAGTAATAAAAGAAACCACAAGCCACTATCTCTGTTGAATATAGATGTAAACATTCTCAACATAAGTATCAGCAAAATGCATTCAATAATACATTAAAAGGATCATTTATAAGAATCAAGTCTGATTTATTTCAGATTCAAGTATGGCTCAATATTCACAAATCAGTCAGTGTGATAAAACATATTAACCACAGGAAGACATCTCGGTAGATGCAAAAAATGCATGTGACAAAATTCAAGTTTATCATAAAAATTTTCTACAAAGTAGGTTTTAAGGGGAATATACCTCAGCATAATAAAGGCCATCTATGACAAACCCACAGCTAACATCGACCTCAATGGTGACAAACTGAGAGGTATTCCTTTAAGATCAGAACAAGGCAAGGATATCCACTCACCACTTTTATTCAAGATAATACTAGAATTCCCTGCCATACCAATCAGACAAGAAAAATAAGGGAGGAGGAGTTAAGATGGTGGAGAAGTAGAGAGACCCTGAGCTTTCCTGTCCCCCTCAAACACAACTGCCTTGAGATCAGATCACTTGGAACACCCAGAAAACTGATTTCTGGAGTGGGAGAAGGATCTCCACAGTTGGAGGGAGACAACGGTGGGAGGTGTGGGAGTAAACTAGGGGAGAGAAAAACAGCAGTGCCCTGGAGGGGAGGGAACCCTTTCCACGGAGAGACAATAGGGAAAGAAAGAGAAAGAGATTGAGAAAGTGTGGCATCAAGTTCACACAAGAGGAAAACCCCTCAGAGGAAAGTGCTCCTGGGGAGTAGGGACCTGGCCCTGGAGTGCACAGTGTGGTGTAGGGATCTCTGGGGTGCACTGGGAGAGAACATTCCCTTTCGTGGAGCACTTTTGGAAGATGGCACATTGCCTTCCCAAGGACAAAAGACCCTGCAGGCACCAGCCAAAAGCCTTTCATCAGCAGGGGACCAAGATGCACCCAGAGGGACTATAACCTTTGCTGCTTTTAGAGGAGCTGTACCATAGATTCCACATACTGTGCAGGTGTGGGACTGCTTTTCAGGGACAGGATTTCAGACACAGTGTAGAGAGGCTCTACTCCAGAGGGAGGAAGCAGATCTGCACTGTGCCAGTTCTTTAAGACTTCAGCTTTTGAATTCCAGCCACATGCCAAAGAAAAAAATGCAGGAGAGTTGTGGTGCATGCAGGGTGAGCAGATTACTGTTGAAATAGAAGAATATATTTGCAAATGACATACCAGATAAAGGGTTCGTATCCAAAATATATAAAGAACTTGTCAAACCCAACACCCAAAATACAAATAATCCAGTTAAGGATGGTAGAAGACATGAGGAGACACTTTTCCAAAGAAGACATCCAGAAGGCTAAGAGACACATGAGAAGATGTTCAACATCACTCATCATCAGAGAAATACAAATCAAAACCACAATGAGACACCACCTCCTATCTGTCAGAATGGCTAACCTTAGTAACAGATATGGAAAAAATGGATCACTTTTGCACTATTGGTAGGAATTTAAACTGGTACAATCACTCTGGAAAACAGTATGAAGGTTCCTCAAAAAATTAAAAATAGAACTACCCTATGACTCAGCTGTTGCTCTACTAGGTATTTATCCAAAGGATACAAAAATACTGATTCAAAGGGACACGTGTACCCCAAAGTTTATAGCACTGCTATCAATAATAGCTAAATTGTGGAAAGAGCCCCTTCCCCCACCCCCCACAGGAATACTACTCAGCAATCAAAAAGAACGAAATCTTGCCATTTGCAACAACATGGATGGAACTAGAGTATTATGCTAGGTGAAATAAGTCAGTCAAAGAAAGACAAACATCATAAGATTTCACTGATATGTGGATTTTAAGAAACAAAACAGATGAACATAGGGGAAAGGAAGGAAAAATAAGATTAAAAACAGAGATGGTGGCAAACCAGAAGAGACTCTTAAATACAGAGAACAAACTGAGGGTGGTTGGAGGGGAGGTTTGGGGGGGATGGGCTAAATCAGGCATTAAGGAGGGCACTTGTTGGGATGAGCTCTGGGGGTCGTATGTAAGTGATGAATCACTGGGTTCTACTCCTGAAACCACTGCTATACTATATGTTAACTAAATTGAATTTAAATAAATACATTTTAAAAAAAGAATTAAAAGGCATACAAATTGGTAAGGAATAAGTAAAACTGTCCTAACTGCATATGATCTAAGTCTATATATAGAAAATCCTAAAGACTTCACCAAAAAAACCCCAACAATTAGAAATGATAAGAGTATGTTGCTAAGTGAAAATCCTAAACTCTTCACCAAAAAAGAAAAAAAAAACCTATTAGAAATGATAAATAAGGTCAGTGAAGTTGCAGGATACAAAATTAACATAAGAAATCTGTTGCATTTATACATACTAATAATGAAGTAGCAGAAATAGAAATTAAGAAAACAATTCTATTTACAGTTGTACCAAAAAGGGTAAAGTACCTGGGAATAAACTTAACCAAGGAAGTGTAAGACCTATACTCTGAAGCCTGTAAGACACTGATGGAAAAAAATTGTACATGATACAAATAGTGATATAACATTGTTAAAATGCCCATGCTACTCATGGGCATTCAGATTCATCAACATACCAAGAACTACTTTTCACAGAACTAGAACAAATAGTCCTAAAATTGTATGGAACAGCAGATACCCCCAAAAAGCATTAGCAATTTGAAAGAGAAAAACAAAACTAGAGGTATCATAATCTCAAATTTCAAGGTATATCACAAAGTTATAGTTATCAAAAAAGTATGGTACTGGCACAAAAAGAGACACATAGATCAATGAAACAGGATAGAGAGCTCAGAAATAAAGCCCTGTATAGAAGCTTAATTAATCTAGGACAAAGGAGGAAAGAATATACAATGGGGAAAAGACAGTCTTTTCAATAAATGTTGTTGGGAAAACTGATGGCTACATGAGAATGAATGAAACTAGACCCCTTTCTTATACCATACACAAAAGTAAACTGGAATTGGAATAAAGATCTAAATGTGAGACCTGAAACCATAAAAGAAAACATAGACAGTAATCTCTTTGATATTAGCCTGAGCAACATATTTATGGATATGTCTCTCTAGGCAAGGGGAAAAAAACTATTGGGACTACACCAAAATAAAAACATTTTGCACAGTGCAGAAAATCGTTAAGAAAATGAAAAGGTAGCCTACTGAATGGAAGAAGATATTTGCAAATAATATTTCTGATAAAGGGTAATATCCAAATATATGAAGAAATTATATAAGTCAACACCAAAAAAAAATCCAGTCAAAAAATGGGCAGAGGACCTGGATAGATATTTCTCCAGAGAAAACAGATGGCCAACAGACATATACAAAGATGTTCAACATCACTCCTCATCAGGGAAATGCAAATCAAAACCATAATGAAGTATTACCTCACACCAGTCAGAATGGCTAGTATCAAAAAGACAAAAAAAAATAACAAGCGTTGGCAAGGGTGTGAAGTAAAGGGAAGCTTCCTATACTGTTGGTGGGGATGTAAATTGATGCAACCACTGTGGAAAACAGGAGTTTCTTCAAGAAATGAAAAGATAGAAATACTGTATGATCTAGTAATTTCATTTGAGTATTTTCCCAAAGAACAAAAACTCTAATTTGAAAAGATATATGCATTCCTATGTTTATTGCAGCATTATTCACAATAGCCAAGATATGGGATGCCCAAGTGTCCATTCATAGATGAATGGATAAAGAAAATACGGGGTGTGTGTGTGTTGGAATACTACTCAGTTATAAAAAAAAGAATGAGATCTTACCATTTGTGACACAGGGATGGAACTATAGAGTGCGTTGCTAAGTGAAATAAGACAGAGAAAGACAAATACATGATTTCATTTATATGTGGAACCTAAAAAACCTTGTGTCTTAAATACAAGAAACAAACTGGTGGTTGCCAGGGAGGAAACTTTAGAGGAGTTGGGCAAAATGAGGGCGAATTCAGAGGTACAAACTTTCATTTATAAAATAAATAAGTCATGGAGATGAAAAGCACAACTGTGACAATGTTGTATGTGACAGATGGTGACTACACTTATTATGGCCAGTAATGTATAGAATTAATGACTATGAAACTAATATAGCATTCTATGCCAATTATATTTCAATAATAACTAAAACATGAAAGGAAAAAGCTTTTTATAATCTCTTATCAAAAGTAAACTTACAGTCCAAAAAACATTTTTTATTATATACATATTTTTAATGTTTGTTTATTTTTGAGAGAAAGACAGAGACAGAATGAGTGGAGGAGGGACAGAGAGACTACAGAATTTGAAGCAGGTTCCTGGCTCTGAGCTGTCAGCACAGCTGACATATATATCAGATACACACACACACACACACACACACACACACACACACACTCAGATAAATGTATCTGAGCCCCACGTTAGGGCCTCGAACCCACGAACCATGAGACCTTGAACTGAGTCAGAGGCTTAACCACCCAGGCACCCCAAGAAAACTTTGTGTTTTAACAAAGAGAAAATCCAGTGTTAATTTTGCACAAAGTCCGACACGGGGCGGGGCTCGAACCCACGAACTGAGATCATGACCTGAGCTGAAGCTGGACGCTTAACCAACTGAGCCACCCAGGTGCCCCTGGAAGGTATTTTTAAGTAAACATGCCATAAAATACCATTGTTGATGCTGAAAGTTAATCTATAAATATTTATATGACTTACATCTATTTAAATCCTTTGCTCACAAGAATTATGTTTAGATTACCCACAAACACTTCATGAGACATCAGATAAAATCAATTATTATTCTAAGTTATTTTTGCTGACAGATTTTGTAACAGGGATAACATGAACCTATTTGATGAATAAGCCTGGATAGAATAAAAGTATTATATTTAATGCTGATAACTCTAAAGACTTATCTATTTTTTTTTAAAGACAGGTCTATTTTCATCAAACCAACACTCTTAAATTAGTTTTAATACCAAATATTTCCCCAGATCTTATAAACCTGAAATTTATTTGTAGTGTTTCTATTTTACTTTTGAGAATTTTATGAATATTGAACATATATTGTTATTCATGAGTTAGGTTCAGTCCTTCCATCTTGACCCAGAGTTTACCTTCTGGGCCTGCACTGAGGGCTACGAGACTGTCCTCAGGTGTAAGGAAAAAAAACAAATAAGAAGACAAGGGCTAATGTCCTGTTATGCCCAGATTTTAATATCGCCCCCAAAAACCAGAGACTGCCAGGGAGGCCGAAGCACGCATGCAAAAGCAAAGGACTTTATTGCGAATTTAGGCCCGGCCAGGCCTAAACTCGGGCTCACAGACTTACTGGATCCACGTGGAGTGAGCCCCGAACAAAGGCAGGGTAGGCCTTTTATGAGTTTGGGAAGGGGGAGTTACAGGAGATACAGTGATCCAGTCATTATTATACAATGTTATTGACAGCGGGTCTAACCATTCACATTGCCTAGAGCATTTGTTACTTTTGGCGGGACCCAATCACAGAGTGGGCCCAGGACCCTCAGGTAGGGCGTGACTAGTCTTAGCCTCCATCTTTAGGCCTGTCCTTAGAATGTTACAAGGGTGGTCCCTTTTGCCTTGGGCAATGTGTGCCCTTCTATTGTTTCATGGAGTCAGTTTCAGACCTGCGTCCTTACAGTCCCTTGCTAATGATCCTTTATGACACAGTTTGCATACTTTGTCTTGGAGATAATGGCTATTCCCTAGAAACTCCCCTACAACCCTAAACGGTGCCTTCAAAATAACAAATGTCCTACATACCAGGATAAGGGGTGCTCTCTTGATCACTTTGTAGCCTTTTTTTTTTTTTTTTTTTTTTTTTACAATAACCGCTCAATTCTGCTTCTGTCCTGCCTGCTTGCCTGCTTGTTGATTATACAAAGCCCAGAGTCCTGGGGCTCAGGGCTGCACATTTAGAGATCTGTAACTCCCTTCGTCCCGGCTGGTAATAAAGACTCCCTTCATTCGGCTTCAGTGGTCTCCTTTGGTCTCTGTGTCTCTCCGTACAACAATATAAGTGCTTAAATTTTTTAAGCCAAGTAAGTGGAGTTTCTTTACAAATTAATTTGGGCAATACCATCCAGAGGTAGAAAAATACTGTATAATGTATATACGTATGGAGATGACCTTTAAGATTTGTATTTGTCCCTGGAAGTAACTAACCTTAAGGAGGCTGTGCTAGGTAGAGTTTGGGCACAAAATCCCTTTCAGCTGTGTGTATTTTAAAATGGCCTCTAGGACTTTTGTCCTTTGGGTTCACGGTGACTGTGGGCTGTGCTTACATTTCTTTTTTTTTTTTTTTAAATAATTTATTGTCAAATTGGTTTCCATATAACACCCAGTGCTCTTCCCCACAAGTGCCCTCCTCCATTACCACCATCTCCCTTCCCCTTCCCCCTCCCCCTTCAACCCTCTGTTCCTTTTCAGTATTCAGTAGTCTCTCAGGTTTTGGGTCCCTCTGTGCTTATATTTCAAAGCCTTGGTAAGATTTCTAACTTTAAGGAACAGAAAAAGAATGCAATTATTTTTTCTAAGAGTTTCAGGGTAATTGTAATATGGCTTTTTGAAGAATAGAACACTTTTGCTTCAATATCCTGGTCATTATCTACAAGCATTTTTGAGAGAAATAAGTGAGCTTTGGAGGTTAGTAAAGATAGGTTAGTAAAGAGTTGCATTTCTGGTTTTGCAGAGATTTGCAAGACAAAGACACTGGTTAATTGCCCCCCAAAGACCTGAATTACAGCCTAAGTATTAAGGGACTGACCTACCTTTTTTTTTTAAATGATTTTTTTAAATTTATTTTTGGGAGACAGAGAGAGACAGCATGAGCAGGGGAGGGTCAGAGAGAGAGGGAGACAACAGAATCTGAAGCAGACTCCAGGCTCTGAGCTAGCTGTCAGCACAGAGCCGGACGTGGGGCTCAAACCCACCAACTGTGAGATCATGACCTGAAGCAGGACACTCAACCGCTAACTGACTGAGCCACCCAGGTGCCCCTGACCCACCTTTTTAATCAAACTTGCTACTTTATATTAGAAAGATTTTTAACTAAAATAGGTATCAAAAGACTTATGCCTTTGTAAGGTCTGTATAAAGCATTTTAACAAAAGCCTTGTTTCTAAATGCACAATTCAACATTGGCTTCTATTAGTCCCTAAACATTGGCCTTCTTTTGGTCTTTAACAAGAGGCCCGAGGAGAGATTTTGATCACCTGTTTTATCTGTCAGGGGAAAGTTGAGAATGGCCACTAATTTTTCTAATTCCTAATTTAGTAAGATCTTCTGAAAGTGAAGGTAAAGGGCTTTAGGATTTAAAAGATCTGCTGCCATGTGGGGGACATGAATTTCATTTTGGTGGGGGTTTAGGACACATCTGCAAAGGACATTGCATCAGAATGCCTGAAGCTGACAGAGCCCAGAGCAGAGCCCTGAAGAGGAGGAGCAAAGCCAGCCTTACTTCCAGTGTCAGGAGCTTGGTTTAAATTCATTTCCTCATTTTCAGCATTTGTACGAGAAAGCTGTATACTTTGAACCTAGAGATTGGGCCAGAGTGCTCACTGTAAATCATGCAGAGAAAGGGAAGTTGAAACAGGCAAATGACACCAGAATGTGAGAAAGCCCTAAGGCGAGCTGTTACACTTACTTTGAGAGCTCTATAAGAATTTTTTTTTCTTGCAAATATAGCCATTTTGAAGGATCCATTGTCCAGCCATTGACAAGTAGGATCTTACTTATCCTCAATAGCTACTCAACCCAATAAGTGTTTTTTTTAATAGAATGACCTGGAGGCAATTTTCCAGGCTTAGACTGTGGATGCAAGAGGCATCCCTGGAGAGGGCATAGATGATGTGGCCCCAAAGATGCAAAAGTTTACTCCCCAAAACAGTTTAAGAAAGCAAAAGCGTCTGCACTACGGCTTACTGCCGGGTGGTGCAGTAAACGTGGTGTCTCTGGTCCCAGGGAAACTTATGACACCTCCGATCACAGACCTGCTAACTTGTGATCCTGGGCACACGCTACTGAAATCAGAGGTTTCCAGCACCAACGCAACAAAGGTTAAGATAATAAAGGTCCCTAAAGGGCTAGGATCTCTTTATTTTTTTTAAGATTTTTTTTTTTATTTTGACAGAGAGAGAAAAAGAGACAGAGAGAAAATGTAAGTGGAGGAGGGACAGAGAGAGAATCCCAAGAAGGCTCTGTGCCACCAGTGCAGGACCCGAGGTGGGACTTGAACTCATGAACTGTGAGATGATGACCTGTACTAAAGTCAAGAGTGAGACACTTAATCAACTGAGCCACCCAAGTGCTACAGGACTAAGACTTCTTATGAGAAACTCTCCCGAGAGCTAGCATGAATACTGCTAGCAACTATGTATCCTCAAACCTTCATTTCAGTGGTCAGTTTCACCAGCCACTAAGGCACACCCAAGTAAGTATACCCTCCTGATGGTGGAGACCAGAGAGAATATTCTCACTGATCACAAAGCCAGGCTCTTAGGACATAGAGCAAGGTGAAATGAAAAACCTCATCCAGTTTTTACATATAGGAACCACAGCAAAATTTGTCTGTAAACAGACTCCCGTCTTATGAGAATCACGAACTCAGCACTTTGTGAGGTTGGTTCAAAGAGCAGGCGGATAGATCCCATACCTCCCTTGCTCTGTGGCAATTCCTTTTTTATGACAAATGACACGAACACAAAGAAAAAGAAAAACTGTGACCATGTCAGGGAGAAAACCAAGAGTATGCTACCAATTTACCAGAGTTGCTAAGCCCAAGGAACTAGTTCCACAAGTATTTTCTCCTGCTGATCTAAATTTAGAGAGAGAGAGAAAGAGAGAGAGAGAGTAAAGGACTCTCCCCAAGGGGCTGATGTGGCAAGAATTCCTACCTTTAGCTGGCTTTTTGTCAGATGTCCCAGGATTTCTCAGCTGTAGCAGAATCCAGCCAGGAAAGTTTATCCTGCCAACTATGCCAACTGTTGGGGAGGAAAAATTTTTTCTATTACTCAAGATTCTTCTAACCTAAGAATTAAATGGACATATGACGGAATGACAGAAGAAAACACAAAATTTAATTAACAGTGCATGGAGGCTCAATATTAAAATTGAGACCCAAAGAAATGACCAAGGCAGGTAGCTTTCATACTCCAATAAATGTGAGGAATTGGCAGTAAAAGAAAAAAATTATGTTTGAGACTTCAATTAGTAAAGGATTCTAAACAGAATTTGGGCAGGGGTAGTAATTAGTAAAGGTAACAATATTTATGTAAACAGCCTTCTCTGCTCTGCATTAGCAATTTCTGGTGGTAAGGATGTCTTTCTACCTTCTGCACAGGAAGGGAATCTTTCACATGAGAGATCTATTTCCTTCTTTCTTGAGACAAAAGGGGCTCAGGGTGTTCATGTACTGGCTGTTTATTTAATAACTCCTAATTCAAAATGATCAATATCCCAAAATGGCACATTTTGGGGCAGACTACCTCTGACCCCCACATGCACATCTGTGTAGGTTAGTTAGGGCTTAGAATGACACAGATGTCATAGACCCTCAAGAGACTGCTCTTTAGACCAGGATCCTCCAGACACTGCCCAGTTCCAGGTCTTTGGCTTCACAGACCTGCGCAGCAGGCACGCACACAGTATGCATTTTAACACCCATCCTTTTGCAGCTGGGGCCCCTCTGGTACGCAGGCTGGGCTGGTCTACAACCACCTGCATAGCCTCGAGGGCATGGGGAGCCTGCCTTCAAAATCTTTCCGAGGCATCAACTTTAAAGTTTAAATAGTCAGTCTACATCTGACTACCTGTCCTGATGAGAACCCAATGTTTTTCAGCAGTAAGGCACCCAGGCGTCCTTACTGAAGGATACCCCTGCCAGACTGCCCAGCCTCACCCTGGAAAGGCATCCAGTTTCCTCCATTACTTCCGGGGGAATACTTACATTAGTGATGGTTAGGGGTGGAATTAGGCAGATGCTTTTAATCCACAAAAGTCAACATGGCATCTTTCAATACTTGGTCTGCTCCAGGTCTCTGGCTAATCTGACCCACATGGTCCATACATATGCTATATACTCCACTCCCCCACCCCCACCCCGGACATCCAGCCATAGGCATCCAGGGCCCTCCAGGCATGTGAAACAGGCTGGTCCTCAACCATCTGCATAGCTTCCTAGGTGGAAGAATCCCTTACCTGAAAGTCTTTTTGAGGAGGCAGCTTTAAACAGGCAAGTCAGTCCACACCTGGACTGGCTGTCTGGTGAGGTTCCAGATTTCCCTAGCAATCAAAGGTAACCGGTGTCTCTTAGTGGAGGACACCTGGCCATCTGCCAGGACCTACCCTGGTAAGGCAGTACATCTTACTTCTGATCTACCTTCATGGGAAATGTGAACATCTATTTCAGTTCAAGCTTGGAAATAGGCAGATGCCTTTTACTCCAAACAGCCCCAAATGTGACTGGGCTTCTGCCCATATTTTTCCTGCAATAGGTTCCTGGCCACCCTGACATGTACAGCCTGCACATGTGCGGTATGCACCCACCTGTCAGCCTTGGGCAGCTGGGGCACTGGGGGCCTCTGCAGCTCCAGATGGTCCTCATCCACTTGCATTACAGGGCAGAGCGTGCAGAATCCCCAAAAAATCTTTCTGAGGCATTCGCTTTAAGATAGAAAGAGCTCCCATTTAGACCAACTACTTGATGGGGTCCTGGGCTTATCCACAAGCAAGGCTCCCAGATGCCTTTAGTAAAGGTTTCCCAGTCAGGCCACCTGGCTCTGTCTTGGCAGTCCAGATTAACAGTTTTATCTTCAAGGGAAATATGCAAATTTGCATAGGTTAGGGTTTGCAATTAGCCAGAGACTCATTCATAAGACCTGGATCCTCTGACATTGCCTAGGTCCTGGCCCCTGCCTTCCCTATCTGAGCATCCCATGTGTGCTCAGTATGTCTCCTGTCCTCCAGCCTTGGTCAACCAGAACCCTCCAGTCCTGTGGAGCTTTGGTCAGTGCCCCACCAGCTGCAAAGCATTCAATGTGGTGATAACTCACTCCCAAATAGTATTTCTAAGACTCCATCTTAAACTGGCAGTTGTCAGGCCCCTTTTGGACTGGCTACCTGATGGGATCCTGAGCTTCTCTGGCTATCCCGGCTTCCATGAAATCTCACCTGATTCCTCCAGCTCTGCCTTCAGTGCCAATATGCTCATTTGTGTAGCTTAATGCTTGGAATTAGATGCCAGGGACTGCCAGTAGCCCACTCCTATGACCCAGTGTCCCCAGACACTTGCCCTGTTTTAGGTCCCTGGCAAACCTGACCTGCACGCCTACATGTGTGCAGTATGAATCCAGTCAGCTGCCTGTGGGCACTCCAGGCACTCCAGACCTGTGGAGCTAAGGCCCCTCTACAACTACCTGCATAGCCTCAATGTTGGAGGGAACTCATTTGATGAAAATTACTGAGGGGACTGCTGAAATGAGAGATAGCCAGTTCCCATGTGGACTTAATGTCTGCCGGGGTCCCAGGCTTCTGCACCAATCAGGGCTCTTGGGTATCTCTTATTTGAGGGTATCCCACAGCATTCCACTCGGTTCCCCTGGCAAGGCACGCTTGATTCCTCTATCTCTGTATTCAGCGGGAATATGCACATTCTGTGTAGGTTAGGGCTTAGAATTAGGGAGATGCCAGGCACCCTAACACCACACTCTTGGGGCCTGCCCTTTCCCAAATCTTGCCCTATTTCAGGAGCCTGGCTACCATGACCTACATGGTCCACACATGCACAGTACGTGCCCTGAAAGTCACCCTTGGGTATGTAGGGCCCTCCAGACCTGTGGAACTAAAATTTATTTCCAAACACTGCATTTCAAACATATATTTAAAACATTGGTAAAAGGCGCTCATTTCCTGAAAATTGCTCCGAGGTGGCCGCTAAAATGGGCAATAATTACTTCAGTCCGCATTTAGACTTACTGTTTGCTGAGGTCCCAGACTTTTATACTAATCAAGCCTCTCAGAGATGTCTTACTGGAGGACACCCTGACTAGGTAGCCTTATCCAGGCATGGCAAGGCAGTCCGCATTACTCTAGCTTTGCCTTCTGTGGGACATTGTGCTGGGTTAGGGCTGGTAATTAGGCAGATGCCATGTAACTCAAGGGCCGGAACCTATAAGCTGCCCTCCCTGGATGCTCATCCTGTTCCAAATACCTGGACACACATGCATAATTGTACCCCATAAGCCAACCTTGAATAGACCTGACTTTTTAAGTTTGTGAAACTCTGGCCAGGCCCCAACCACAGTGTAGAGGGAGTCGATCTTTTGAAAAATTGCTTTAATCAGAGAGCTGCAAATGGGTAACAGTCTCCATGTGAACTTCCTGCCTGTTGGATTCAGGGCTTCTGTAGGAACCAGGACTCCCAGATGTCACTCAAAGGAGGATTCCCTGTCCTGCTGGCATGGCTGTTCCCTGGCAATGTGGTTGAAAACCTTACAGCTCTCCTTCTGGGGGAATATTCCAGAATGTGTAGAGTTGTCTTTGCACATTAGGCTGATGCCTTGTAACCCAAAATGCCTCCTCCTGTGACCCAGCCTCTCCTGACATTACCCAATTCAGGTAGCTGGCTACCTTGACTTTCACAGCCTGTGCACTTCACTCTGTCAGTGAACTCTGGGCTGTGGAGGGCTCTCTGGGCAGTGAAACTGCGGCTGGAATCCCACCATCTGAATGGCCTCAGGATGGAAGGAACCTTGAAAATCTGTCTGAGGTGGCAGCTTTAACCTGGTGATGGTCTGTCCATGTGGACTTGCTGCCTGATGTGGTCCCAGGCTTCTCTAGGAACCAGACTCCCAGCTGTGTCCCACTGGAGAACACCCTGTCCCGCAGGCATGGCCCCTCCCTGGCAGGGCAGTTGGAAAATCTCTGACTCTGCCTTCAGAGGGAATATTACACAATTGGTAGGTAGGCCCGGTGCGTTAGGCTGATGCCTTGTTCCCCCAGTAGCACTTCTATGACCCAGCCTCCTTGCCAGTCATTGCCCAGTTCCAGGTCCCTGACTATCTTACTTTGTGGGGCTCAGGCCATGCACTTCATACTGTGTTACCCAGCCTTGGGTTGCAGGAAACACTCCAGGCCTGTGGAGCTTTGGCCATAACCCAACTTCATGAATGGCCTCAGTGTGAAGGGAGCACTCCCCTCCCCCCAAGTTGTCCTGAGGTGGCAGCTTCAATGTGGCAACAGTCTGTCTCTATTTGGACTGGCTGCCTGATGAGGTCCCAGGCTTTTCGAGAAATCAAGACTCTAGGCCATCCCACCCAGCCGTGGCCTGGCAAGGCAGTCCAGATTTCCCCATCTGTACCTTCAGGGGGACTATGTACATTAGGTTGAACTTTGGAATAAGGTAGAATCAGGTACCCACACTTAGCTCATGTGACCCAGACTCCCTGGACACTTGCTCTGTTATAGGTCCTTGGATATCTTGGGGTTTGCATATATGCAATAAACCCAGAATGTCCCCTTTGTCACCCAAAGCTCTTCAGGTCTGTGGAGCTAGGAACCATCCCTAATCATCTGCATTACTCAAAGGTGGTGGAGGCCTATCACCTCAAAATCATCTGAGGCGATTGCTAAAATAAGTGACAGACCCCACGGAGACTTCATGTCTGCTGGTGTCCTGGGCTTTTGCGGAAACCAGTCCTCCCAGGTATGTCTTACAGGTGGACATCCCAGCCAGCAACACCCCCTCACCATGCAACCCAGGCACAGCACCTAAGATCCCTCCAGCCCTGCCTTCGGGGAGGTTATTTGTATTTGTGGGGGTTAAGGCTTGGAATTAGGCAGAATCCAGCTACTCTCTGAAACTGAGTAAAGGAAAACTTACTAAATGTTGAATAGAAGCCCTGAAGAGGGAGCAGCCTGCACGACCAGCAAGGGGAAGGAAGAGAATTCTTATCTGGACAAGGGAGGACCCTTTCCACAAAAGAGTTTCCTTCCTGCTTTAAGGAAGGGAGAGCTCTCCCCACCCAGCAACAGTGCACTAACTACCCCTTATAGCCAATGAGAAAGCATCACAACCTCAAACTTTTCTCCAATAAACTTTTGTTTAAAAACCCTCCCCAGTTTCCTCCTAAAACCTCATAAAACTGACCTTTGTCTCCTCCCACTTGCCTATGGTTTGCCATTGTTTGCTTGTCCTGAATTGCAATTCCTCTGCTATTCCCAAACAAACTCATTTTGCTAGCAAAATAACTTGCAATTTTATTTTTTGGTTGACACCCCCAATAGTCCCCTCCTGTAACCCTGCTCTGTGGAATATTCCAGGTCCTGGGCTGCCCTGACCTGTAGGGCCTGTGCACTTACAGTCCCCACCCTATCACCAGTCTTGGGCTTCAGAGGGCACTCCAGGCCTGGAGAGTTCTACCCTGAACAAAACAACCCGAATGGCCTCAGGGTAAAGAAGTCCAACCCCTTCTCCTAAGACTTCCCACGTCTTTCTAAGGCAACAGATTTATCAACAGTCTGCCCCACTTGGACTGTCTGCACGGTGGGGCCCTGGGGTTCTCTAGCAATCAAGGCATCCAGGGGTCTCTGGCATGCATGTCTGCACACTGTCGTCTGGTCTTGGACTGCACAGAGCACTCCAGGCCTATAGAGTGGAGAGTAAGCCCCAAATACGAATGGCCTCAAGGTAAAGGGAACCTACCCTGAAGTTCTTTCTGGGGCAGAAGTTTTAATCTGGCCACAGTCAATTCCCACGTGGACTGGCTGCCTGATACACTCTAGGTGGCTCTAATAGGAGGATAGGCAGGTCAGGTCCCTGCCTTAGCAAGGCATTCAGGATTCCTCCAGCTCTGCTTTTAGGGAGAATATGTGCATTCTTGTAGGTTCAGCCATGGAATTAGGCAGATGCCAGGTACTAAGGCCCACCTGTGACTAGGCCTCACCCGACATAGCCTTGTTCCAGGTCTCCAGCTACCATAACATGCACACCCTGCACATGCACATCCCACAGGTCAGTTAGTTCTCCGTTTGCCTTCAGGGCCCTCCAGGCCTATGGAGCTCATGCCAGTGAACAAAAACTTGCTAGACTCCAAAGGGGAGAGAGCCCCCACTTCCTCCTCTCTGGAAATCATTCTGAGACTCCAGGTTAAGCTGGTGACTCAGTTTCTGTTTGAACAGGCTGCTGCTCAATGGGCTCTTGGGCTTCCCTGGCAGCCAGGGCTCCCAAATATTTCTTATTGGGAGTACCCCAGCCACCCCAGCTGGCAGCTGTCCTTGGGCCTCCAGGGCTGCGGCCCTGGGACCCATCCCCAACTACCTTCATAGCCTTAAGTGTGGAGAGAGCCTACCCATCAAATATTGCTCTGAGGAAGTCACTAAAACGGGGTAGTCAATCCTCAGTAGACTTACCATCTCCCATTACCCCAAGCTTTAGAATCCATGAAGGCATCCAGTTGTTACTTGCTGGAGGATACATGGGCCGTCCCATCTGACCCAGCCAGAGAACTGACTGACCTGTGGGATGTGCATGTGCGTGGTATGCATGTTATGGTATCTGGAGACCTGGAACAAGGCTATGTCGGGTGAGGCCTAGTTCCAGATTGTCCCAGCTCTGCCCTCAGGAGGACTATGCACATTTGTGTAGGTCCACTCTTGGAATTTGGGAGATTCCAGTTATCCCCAGTAATCCCTCCTGTGACCTGGCCTAGACACTGGCCTGTTCCAGGCACCGGGCTAGCCTGACTTGCACAGCCCACATGTGCACAGTTCCCACCCTGTCAGCCTGCCTTGGCTGCTGGGGTCTTCCAGGTCTGTGGCGCTCATATTGGTACACAACTGCCTGCTAATTTCCTGGGCAGGGAGGCCCCACCACCTGAACGTTTTTCAGAGACTCTTGCTGAAGCTGTCAACTGTCCATCCCCATTTGAACTTGCTAATTAATGGGGTCTGAGGCTTCTCCTGCAACCAAATCTCCCAAGTATCAGGCCAAGCCTGCCTTGCCAAGATAGTCCAGATTCCCCCAGCTCTTCTCCCAGCGGGAATATAAGCATTTACATATGTTAAGCCTTGAAATTAGTACCTCCAGGACATTATCTCCATTCTCCCTGTCCTGTCAGCATGGCCCTTCTCAGGGAAAGCAATCAGAAAATCTCCAACTCTGCCTTTGAGGGGAAATACTCCACAATGGGTAGGTAAACTTCTTACATTAGGTTGAAACCTTGAATCCTTGATAGCCCCTTCCTGTGAACCAGGCTCACCTGATAGTGCCCTGTCCCAGATCCCTGGCTACACTGACCTACGCAGCCTGCTCAGGGTTAGTCTGCACAGCTGGTATAGTGCTGTCCAGGGCACTCCGGGCCAGTGGAGCTCCCCTCAAACTTCAACCACCTCAATGGTCTTACAGTAGATGGTGGCCGGCTCCTAAAAATCTTTCTGAAGCTCCAGCTTACAGTGGTTACTGCCTGTCCAAATTTGGACTGGTTGCTTTGGCTTCTCCAGTAATCAAGTCTCTTAGGTGTCACTTACTGGAGGTTGCCTTAGCCATCCTGCTGGGGCCTACCCAGGCAAAGCAGTCCTGATTCCTCTAGCTCTGTCTTCAGGCAGGATTTGTGCATTTGTGTAGGTTAAGGCTTGCATTAGGCAAGCTAGGTACTTGCAAGCACCTGTGTCCTTGTGGACAGGCCTCACATGACACTAGCCCTTTTACAGGTCCCAGGCTACCCTCACCTGGTGACCCACACATGCACAGTCCCCACCCTGTAAGCTAGCATTGAGCAGATTAAACCCTCCAAGCTTGTGACCCTCTGGCCAGGCCCCAATCACCTACATAGTCTTCAGCATGGAGGAAGCTCATTACAAAGATTGCTCTGAGCTGAAAGCTGCAAATGGCTGACAGTCAGTCCCTATGTGGACTTGCTGCCTGATGCGGTCCTGGGCTTCTCTAGGGACCAGGACTTCTGGGTGTCTCCAAATGGAAGATAAGCTGTCTTGTTGGCAGGGCCCCCCCACCCAGGCAAAGCAGTTTAAAACATCCAGCTCTACCTTCAGAGGGAAAATCTGCACCATGTACAGGTAGGTCTTGTGCGTTAGGTCTATGCCTTGTACCCCCAAACTCCCTCCTGTGACCCGGTCTCACCTGATAATGCTCTGTTCCAGGACACTGGCAATCGTGACCTGCCACCTGTAATGTACATTCCACACCCTGTCTGCCAGCTTTCGGCTGTTGGAATCCTCTAGGCCTATAAAGCTCAAACAAGTTACCTATCACCTGCTAGCCCTCAGGGTGGGAGAGCCCACACCCCAAAAATCTTTCTTAGGCTCTAGGTTAAACTGGGAACTCTCAGTCTCCATTTGAGCTGTCTTATAAGGCCCTGACTTCTCCAGCAATTAAGACTTCTCCCAGCTGTGTCTTATAGGGGCATTCCAGCTGGTCCCAGTAAGGCATTCCAGATTTCTCTAGCTCTGCTTAAGGGGGAATATACATATTTGTGTAGGTTAAGCCTTATAATTAGACAGATGCCTGGTACTTCATAGTCTGCTCTTGTGACCTGGTCTTACGAGACACTCACCTCTTCTCAGGTCCATGGCGACGTTAACCTGCACGGCCCATGTCATGAGGAGTACGTACCCCATTAGCTGTCCTTCGGCAACTGGGGCCACCAGGCCTTTGGAGCTGGGCCGCACCCCCAACCACCTGCATAGTCTCAAGGGTGCAGGGACCCAACTCCCTGAAAATCGCTCCAAAACAGCCTCTGAAATGGGAGCTGGTCAGAGCCCATGGAGACTTAGTGTCGACTGGGTTCCGAGGCTTCTGCAGTCATCAAGGTTCCCAGGTGTGCTCATTGGAGGATTCCCCTAGTCAGGCTGCTGATTAACCCTGATAAGGTACTCCAGATTACTCTGCCTTTGGTGGGAGTGTCTATTTGTGTAGGTGAAGGTTTGGGATTAGGCAGACAGATGTCAGTTACCTCCAAAGTGACTGGGTGACTGGGTCTTGCCCAACATTGCCCTCTTCCATGTCCCTGGCATGGGAACATGCCTGTGTAGCCACACATGCACATTATGCACCCAGAAGCTAGACTTGGGCAGACACAGCTCTCCAAACTTGCCGAACTCCTGCCGGGCTCCAATCGCCCGCATAGTCTCTAGCATGGAGGGAACCCACCTTTCAAAAATCCCTCTGAGCGAAACCTCCAAATGGGCAACAGTCCCCAGGTGAACTTGCAGCCAATGGTGTCCCAGACTTCTCCAGGGACCAGGACTCCCAGATGTGTCTAAATGGAGGATATCCTGCCCTGCCAGCGTGGTCCCTCCCTGGCAAAGCAGATGGAAACCCTTCATCTCTGCCTTGTGGGAAGAACTCCTCAGGGGCTGGTAGCCCATGCATATTAGGCCGCTGACTTGTACTCCGAAGAGCCCTATCCTTAAACTGGCCTCCTTCAACATTGCCTTGTTCCAGGCCCTTGGCTATCCTGACCTGCGCAGTGGGCACATGCAGTCCACGCCTCATCAGCAGGACTAGGGCCGCGTGGGATGCTCCAGGCCTGTGAAATTCTGTTCAGAACCCAGTCACCTGGATTGCCTCAGGGTGTAGGGAACCCCCCATATGAAAGTCTTTGTCAGGGGGCAGCTTTAAATTGGTGACAGGTTGTTCTCATTTGGATTGGCTGCCTGATGGGGGTCCTAGGCTTCTCTAGCCTCCCAGGAGTTTATCATCCAAGGATACTACTCCTGGACCCCAAGGGTCAGACGGTCCAGATTCCTCCAGCTCTGCCTATGTTGTGTATTGGTTTGGTATGATTTCAAGTCCACTTGTTTATGGGAAAGACAGACTGTTTTTAGAGGTGAAGTTGTTTTTTTTAAATTTATATGTAACACAATTTATTTTGTTTAACATATGCAATTATTTTCCATAATTTACAATACAGTAGTTGCAATGACACTCCAAACAGAAAAGCAAAGTAAAAAATCAAAACACCAACTTCTATTTCATGTAATTAGACTTATACAGAAATTAGAAGATTAAGTAACAACTAGTTAATCACCTAATTTCACAGCTATCTGAAGTGGCGATCGTTATATAGCAGCTTATCTGTGATACATTCAAGATACATGATACAATTTATTACTTGCCCATAAGCTACAACACAGCCTGCTTAATTCCTTTCCTTAAATTCCACCTCTATACTACAATATACTTGAGGTCCATGCAAAAAAGTAGCTACCTTTTATATAGGAAATGGATGATTAAGTCTTTGGTGTTGTAAAAGCAACTTCATTTAAACATAACCACCCCCACCACCAAAAAAAGAAGAGGAAAAAAAAAAGTAAAGAAAATAATAAGAGAAAAACCCAAGACACACTTTCTATGGGGAAAAAAAAAAACAGCATGTAATTTCTGTCCTTGTCGGAATGTATTAAATAAGCAAACACCCCAACAAGCAAAACAAGTACTACAATGTAAAAATAATAAAAAAGAAAACCCTCTCACATGCATAAATGAAATTGCACACAAAGAACTCACATCTTTTCAAGCTTCAATAGTAAATATTCTGCTACTATGTGTTAAATACTGCATGGTTTGCCCAAGCTAAGATGAAAGCACATCATGAATCAATAAAGTTGTTTTGATATAAAAATGAAGGAAGTTGCGTCAGGACATCATCCTCTCATCTGTTCTCGCCCACCAGAACTCAGCAGCTCAGGGGCTGCAGGGCCTGCCTGGTGGCTTATCAATGAAAACATATTAAGTAACTGTCAAGGAGACATTAGACTATTAATACTGAGAGCTCTGGGGGCTATTGGAGAATGCTCACTCAGTAATCATAAACTTTGCTGATTTAAAATAGTTCCCAAAGACCTTGAGACAATTAGTTTCTGCTCCAGTAAAGGCAACTCTCTCACAAGCAGGGGCAAAGCCAAGTAGCATCCCAGGGAAGATCATCTTGCCAAACACCACCTGTGCCCTTGTTCCCTAGCAACATGCTCTAGCAACACAGAATTCTTTTGCACTGGCTTCTGGATGTCAGTTCTCACTTGGCTAAGCCCTTCTGGAGTATCAACTCCTATAAAGTGTTAAAAAGAGAAATCCAAAATGGAGTCCTTTGCCTCCAACAACAGCAAATCAAGATTTAATTACAGTTTCACCCTATCCCAGGAACGTGGCCTTTTATTTATTTTTTAAAGTACTCTCTAATACCCCTCATGGGGCTCTAACTCATGACCCTGATATCAAGAGTTGCAAGCTCTTCTGGCTGAACCAGCCAGTTGCCCCAATGCTGTGGCCTTTTAAAAGGGAGTGAGACAAATCATAAGAGACTCTTGAATACTGAAAAAAACCTGAGGGCTGAAGAGGGAGGGGGAAAAGGGAAGGGGAGTGATGGTCATGGAGAAGGGCACTTGTGGAGAAAAGCCCTGGATGTTATATGGAAACCAACTTGGTAATAAACTATTAAAAGAAAAAGAAAGAAAAAAAAATAGTGAATCTGGGGCTACCTGGGTGGCTCAGTTGATTAAGTCTCGGACTCTTGATCTCAGGGTCATGAGTTCAAGCCCATGTGGGGCTTTCATACTGGGTGTGGAGCCTACTTAAAAAATTAAGTCAAACTGAAATTTCCTGATCAGCATCAGTGAAGTGATCTGCATGATAACAAACCCTACTGGCCCCTCCTCCCTTTAAAGAAGCTGTCTTGGCCTGAAACTATCTTTTATTTTCTTTTGCTAATAATTTCCTTGCCCTATTCTCCCTCCTATAAAAACCTTCCATCTGTACAACTCCTCAGAACATCTCTCTACTTACTATTTGTGATGCTGTTGGATTCATAAATTGCTTAATAGTCAATTAGATATTCTAATTTACTCAGTTAAATTTTTTTTAAACAAAAGGATACCTCCACTAAATTTGGACCTTATTCCTATCATCTCCCTTTACCTGGAACAATAGTGTGGTTCATCTGTCATTGGTTCGGGCTATGGCATTTCATTATTGGCTTTATTAAAAGACATCACCCTGTGTGCAGTTGGCTTGTAAAATTCCCAGTGAGCCTGTGTTGAGTACATTTTGGCAAAGACAGACCCAGTTGCTGAGCGTTAATTCACCTCCTCAGACAAAACAACGGGTATAGTCTTCAACCTGAACCAAAGTAATAATAATTAACAGTGGTCATTGCTATGAAATATGTTGTATTCCACTTAAATTTGAAACAAATGATAAATTGTAATATAAATTGTAATGATTTATATTAACAAAAATCTGAAAAAGCCCATTAATGGCTTGAGAATTTTTAAACCTAAGATACTGTTTACTATCTATGACATCCTACTGAAATTATTACCAACCTTTGAATAGACAAAATTGATAGAGCTACTATAATTTGGATGCTAATGTTGTCCACAACAATTGTCTTATTGTGCTTTACCAAATGATAAATCATTTGGAATCCTATTCGGCATCTCTGTGATAAAACATATATTGAACATAATTGTGAAAGGCAGCAGAACAATAGCAAATATACCTGACTTACTAACCCTTCCAAAATGATCCAAGAGGTGATTTAGGGATAGAATGGATTATGTATTAACATCTGAGGATCCATAGAGACCTATTGGAGACTTTGGGGGAAAGTTAAAATTAAGGAAACTCCAGATATTGGCTTGATCAACCAATGCAGTCAATTATATTTTGTATTAGAAAGAGCAATTAAGGAAGATCTTCTATTGTCCTTTTAGAAGCATTAGAGTAACACAGATGCCAATAGGCAGAAAGGAAAAGTACCAGCACAGTTATGTCCAGGGATGCCTGGATGGCCAGTTAAGTGTCTGACTCTTGATTCCCACTCAGATCATGATCTTACAGCACAGATTCTCTCTCTCCCTCTCTCTGCCTCTCCCTCACTCACATTCTCTCTCTCTCTCTGTCTCTGTCTCACACACACACACACACACACACACACACACAAAATAAACTTAAAAAGTTATCTCCAGGTTAGGAAGAACCCCAGACCCTTTTGCCTCTAAGGGCACCAATCTACATTTCAACCATTATACCCTGATAACATTAACTAACTAGAAGCTAAAAGCCCATGATAATAGACAAAACTACAACAAATGATTAATATGGAACCAGTCAGAGTCATTGAAGAGAGAGATAATACCAGATAAGAAATGACAAAAATTAGAATGGAATTCTAATTTGGACATAGAAACAGATTTGGACATAGAAACTCAGTGGCTAATAGATTTGCGGTCCAAAGGAAGACAAAACCTGATACTCACAAAAGCAGAGATTATGCACTTAAAACCCATTATCACTGATGCTAAAATAATCAATACCCAGAACATCTGGGGAAAATAATACTAATTTACAAAGATCTTTGTTTGGATAGCAGCAAACTGGAGATTAAGATGACCTATACTTAATATATTATCCCTTAACAACATCTCCATGGGAAACAGTGGAAGCTACTAATATATTTCATTAGTATGGAATTAAGACTATTAACTATGATTTATGATAGAGGACAGACATCCTCACTGATACATGTGGAAGCAACAAAACAAATTAAAAGTTCAGCCTAACAGCTGTACGCTACAGGAGAGAATAGCGTTATTTACAGTATTTGTGTGAGTCAGAAAAACAGAACTGACTTGATAAGAACAGCTGAGAAGCTAAGATAAAGGCTATAGTTTTAAACCTCATATATATAAACAAAACAGGCTTACTGCTAACAAAAATAAACATAGTTAAAATATACCATCTCAACCTGAATCTATCAGGCATTTTTGACTCCCTAAACCATTTATTCCTCCACTCTTGGAAACAAATTATAAAAATAGAAACTCAAATAAGAACCCGAGAAAGTCCAGTGGCAGAGAAACGGAAACAGCCAAGTTTTTATGGTAGACAGACATATAGAAAATAAAACTACATGTAACCACTAACCCATTGACTATAAATACTGCTCTATAAAACCTAATCCCATTAATAGACAAGCCACTGATAGCCAAAGGAAAGCACACCCCTTGAGGCCCCCATAGGGACACAGTGATCTCTGCCTCCTGGTCTGAGCCAGAGACAATTGCCAGTATATTACAATAGCCATATCAATAGAAACCCCTTTTGCAAGCAGAATATACATATATACCACTATGTTGTTAGATACAGAGTCCCAGGTAACAATGGTACAGGGATATCCTACTCATTTAGAAAATTTTACCAGTAAAAATGGACTAATTGAAGGATTAAGAGGAAAATTAACTCCAGGAAATGGATATATAGATTTTAACAATTGAGGATAGAATGTGCATTAAGGCTAATTGCCTTAAAATCCCAATTTAGAAAACATTCTATGAATAGGATGTAAAATTTGAGGAACCATTCAGGAACTCCTAAAGGAGGAAGTTATTGTGCTTGCTACTTCACATTATAATAATACGATCAAACCTATTAAAAAGCTGGATGAGTGTCATAGATTTATAGTAGATTACAGGAATTTAAACAAACAACCTCCCCAAATTAGGGGGCAGAACCCAGATATAGGCACTCTCATAAGTAATATCCCCACTGGATCTGGAACTGATTATGTAGGAATAGACTTGTCTGACATATTCCGATGGATAAGGAGAGCCAGCCCATGACTGCTTTCACAGGAGAAGGCAGATGACATCAATTTACTAGGTTACTAACAGGATACCATAACAGCCCAGTAATAGCCCACAGCCCTCTAACACAAGACATCCAGGCCTTTCAGGGAAACACACACACACACACACACACACACACACACACACACACACACACAAACCAACATTTGTTATATTGATGACACCCTTATCTGTGGGAATAACTTCTAACAACAAGAGTCACAATGTAGTTAATAGAATACATTACACTCAGGGAATGGACAATTGACCCATATAATGTTTCAGGACCCCACACTACGTAACATTTCTAGGCATAATTTGATCCTCTGCAGGCAGAAAAATAATCGACCCAGTTATAAAGAAGACAGCATAGAAACTCCTACCATAAAAGCAGCAGCTCAGAAACTGATAGGACTGTTTGGGTCCTGGAAAGAGCACACACCACAGATGAGGATCATATTAAAACACATTTATAAAGTAACTAGGAAAAGTAGGAGGGGTGCCTGGGTAGCTCAATTGGTTAAGCTTCTGACTCTTGATTTCTGCTCAGGTCATGATCTCACAGTATGTGGGTTCGAGCCTCAAGTCAGGCTCTGCGCTGACAGTGTGGAGCCTGCTTGGGATTCTCTCTCTCTCACACTCTACCCCTCCCCTGCTTGCTCATGTACTCTCTCTCTCTCTCAAAATAAATAAATAAACTTAAAAAAAGAGAGTAAGGAATTCAGATGGACAGAGACCCAAGAGGCAGCCTTAACTTATTTCAGAAGTGCTGTCAGAACTTTTAATACATTGGTATGAGCCGGTGAGAACTCTAAATATAAGCAACAGTGCCTATATTCACAGACGATTGCAACATGGTGTCTGTGGATGAAAACCCTGCAGGACCCCAAATTTTACCTGACAGTATTTGGGGCTAAGTACCTACGGTCCAAGAACAGATACCAATCATTTGAAAGTCTCATCTAGACACTGGATAAGGCCCTACAAACTACAGAATCACTAACATAAAATAAATCAATTATACTTAAACTCTAATAGCCTATTCTAGAGTGAGTAAAGCAGACCCCTGACAGAGGGGAGCTACTTCTGACCAGAAAGTCCTAACATGGAAATTGTACATTCTGAGTGGGATAAATAGATGGAGTGTTCATTTCCTATATTAACTGAGGAAATCCCAGCGATGCCAGCAGTGGAGTTCCTGGAATTTCCGAGGGGTGATCCCACTGAAGCTCAAGCAGCTGGGCAATAGGAGCCACGTTGTTCCACGGCACTCAACAACACATGTCTCTGTGACACCACGGGGAGGACACTAGCAGGCCGGTCTTGAGGACTAATGGTGATCTTCCCCGACATGGTCAGGCTCAGGAGAATCAGTACAAAATGCTGAACTAATAGCCATAAAATGGAAGATTGAACAATCTGTTAAGGAAAATCAGAATGAGGTATGTATTTTCTCATACTCATGGGCAGTAGCTAATTGAATGCAATTTTGGTCAGGAACATGGTGGGAAAGTGGAAAATAGGAAATAATATATGGGGTAAGGATATATGGCAGAAAATACCACTGTATGACATTTCCACATTTATCACACATGTTGTACCTCAGAAGGACAACTCTGAAGTAACCAAATTTAATAACTAGGTAGACAAACTCAACAGGTTTAGGCAAAGATTCCTAAATTTTTTTAAAGTTTATTTTTGAGAGAGAGAGAGACAGAGTGTGAGCAGGGGAAGGGCAAAGAGAGAGGGGGACACAGAATCTGAAGCGGGCTGAGGGGTCTGCACAGAGCCTGATGTGGGGCTCAAACTCATGATCATGACCTGAGCCACCCAGGCACCCCAAAGATTCCTAAAATTTAACTTAAAAAGAAGATGATTCATGGCAAAAGAAAAAAATCAATTCAAATCCCAACCATACATAAACAAGAAGGACAATGGAATATTCACACTGAACACGTAGATATGGCAAATATTAGATCATTCCACCAGCACACCATCAAACAGTTCGTGTTGGTACATATGGCACTAGGACATGGATAGAGAAAAGAAGCCTGTTTATACCTACCAAATACCTCCAATTTGAAAATTTTTAAAAAAGTGAGAATTACCAAAAGTTTAAAGATTAGAGGTCATTATTGAGTACCACAGAAATAGTCAAAGGTGACAGACTTTCCCAAATTATGCAGATTGATTTCATAGGACACTTACCTACATCAGAGAATAAAATTGTATGCCTGCACCATTGTAGAAACATGGTTGGGCATAGGATTACCCTACCCTTGCAGAAAAAATGATTTTTTAAAAGCCAGCATTAGAGCATTAAAATCTGGATGGTATGGTATCCAATCCATCATAATATCAGATCAGGACTCCCACTTCACAGGAAAGTGAATACAAGAATGGGCTAAGACAAAGCATAATGTGGAAATTTCACTTACTCTATAGTCCTACCACTTCTGGATCAATTGAAAGACATAATGGTTTACTGAAGCAAAACCTTAGGTTGCCTCACTGACAATCTAGATATGAAAGCTTGGACTAAAACAATCTGAGAGGTGATAAGATATCTAGGCCATAGTTATGGAAAGGATATAAAAACTCTGGCTGAATGAATTCACAGGCATTCACAGAGATAAGAATTAGAAATAACCACATTCCAGAATCTACATCAAAAGGCAAGGTATTAGTTTAAAAAAATAATGATATAGATAGTGCTCGGGAAATTATAGCACCTGTTACTAATAAAACCTACAGGGTGACCAAAGGAAAAGGCATATTACATCAATTTAAGAAAATAATGTTACCTCTATAACAATTTCAGGATGGAATAACACCATCTTTTTTAAAAATGTCTTTTATTTATTTTTGAGAGACAGAAAGAGACAGTGTGAGCAGGGGAGGGTCAGAGAGAGAGGGAGACGCAGAATCTGAAGCAGGCTCCAAGCTCTGAGCTAGCTGTCAGCACAGAGCCTGACATGGGGCTCGAACCCACGAACTGTGAGATCATGACCTGAGCCAAAGCCAGACACTTAATCAACTGAGCCACCCATGCATCCCAACACCATCTTTTACTGTATTAACACTACATGCCTAATATTTAGCCTAGCATGATGCAGGTTGATTATGCCTGGGGAAATATTAGCAATAATGGCCATAATAACTGTATATTTCATTGAGTGGCAAGAAAAACAAGAATGAATTAAAAACTTATAGGACACCTACCTTTATTTTGCAGGTATGATTCCACTATGCGTCTTTAACTCTATCAATATTACCAGCTGGGTCAGTGCAGCATACTGCCTGCTGGCATAGTCTTTTGCTCATTACCAGATGCATATTCACTGCAGTTATGGATACTCTTCTGATAGCTCCAGCAAGAGTAGTTGTGCCACTGTTCCAAAGTGAAATGTAACCTTCTGGTCCAGACACAATTCCACTGTCTGTGACATCCTCTACTTTCTTCACAGATCACCATCACGGTCACCTTATTGCAACTGAGAACTCACTGGCATCACCAACATCACCAAGCCCAACCTCTCCAACCCAACCCTTACTATCAGTACCATCTACTTGCTGAGAATCTTTCAATCAATGGAGACATCAAATACTAAGGAAGCTGATGAAGCAGTGGAAATTTCCAAACAATCAACAAGTTTCCTGAACAATATTCCCTATTAGACATTGACTTGGAGGATGAAGATTCACCTGAATTACTAACTTTGCTATTAAAACCTAGTGTATATACCAAGATAACCAGGTACTGACTTTTCTAGTTTTCCCTTATTGAGTGAAATGCAGCATTGGACACATGGCAGAGTCTCTATAAAAACAATTCTGACTTAACCCCTGCTAGCTTGGTGTGCTAGCATTTTATTATAAAAGATCAGCTGCTTGATTTTCAGAATAAGCAATTATATCTTTAAATATAAGTAAGCTAAAATTGATCATTTACTATACTCCCAACTTACACTGTTTAATCCGTATTCACCTATGAGAAAATGAACAATCGATCCATGGATATCATGTCCAGACTTTAAAAGGACAGAGATGCCTTGTAAAGTGTGTAGAAGACATATAGAAAAAAGCAGATATCACATATCACTGTCCTTCACAGTATATGTGAAGCTTCTGTCTTACACCACGTATTTCTAACCCAAGAATATGGAACTTATGTTAATAAAACCTGTCCTGGTTATATAGGAACTTACAATAGTAGGCTATGTTCGGAAATTTAATATGCAGAATTTTCAAGCCAGATATAGATTCCCCAAATTGTGGTCCATTTTATCCATCTTTGTTTATGCCAAATGTATAACCTACACCAAAAGCAGACTCACTAAGAGAGGGGAGACACTTCTAGTTTATTGTTGGACTGGTGAAAGGTTTGACTGGAAGAACAATGACAACTGCCTTTCCTTAATTCCAAGTACATCAAATCATAATGTAATTTTAATGAAAAAAAATTGAAAACCAAACAATCTTAATTTAACACCATGCAGTGGCAGATTGTCATTGGGTACACAGATGGATAAAATTAGCACTGTATTACAAAACACAAATAGATTTCATGTGAAAGTAGATAGAGCAATGGAAATTCAGCATAAAACAGTTGGAGAAAATGGTAAAAATAGTGAAATAAAAAAGGACATAAAATATGTTTCTTTATAGATTGTCAGTTGTTGCAATTAGATTGGTTGATATGTGGAATACTCAGAAAAGCTATAATGCTGGGGAAATACTGGTCACCTGAGATAGCAGACAACCCAACCACAAGTAGATACCACATACCCTAATGGTTGTGATTGTTGGGAAACTGTGAAATTAGAATATTGGCCCTTAAAGGAAAAAACATGATAATGGGTTTCCACACTTTTGTGGTTCCCCAGTATCAACAAGGAGAGTAGAGCCCACAGACCATAGAAAGCTCCCTGATAATTGTAGGAAAACATGTTCCTAAGGATATGTTATTGGAATGGAACCAAAATACCTTTATTATTGCTAGACTGTGGGTATAAGTACTCATGACTATGATCTTGATGTCTCTTCCACCAGTTATATATAACATGGGAAACTGACCAGGATAGTATGCACTAGGCCAAACCTCACCCTAAATTATTGGAGTCAAGGGAAAAATAAGTAACACATGATAGGATATGTAAAACTACAACAGGTAATGAATCCCACAATAGAAAGAACAAGATGTTATTCCAGATCACTAGGAGATAAAGGAACTGTTAATATAACTGGAGTAATATTTCACATTGGACCTTATCAAATTAATCTAATAAGTGTAAATCATACATTAGAAAACTTAGGACAAGTCAAGACACATTTGGAAGATGAGACTAATAATGTCAAAATAACTGCAGGAATTGAAAAGAGAACAAAAACATGACTTCCTTAAAATAGCAACAGAGTTGAATCTGATATTATGGCAATCAAAGGCATGCATGATAGTGCAATGCAAGCTTGTACCCCCAGGAGCTTTATATAAATGATATTTACTTAGAAATAGATGCACAAGGAGATGTACAAAGTCCTGACATAGGAAGTGGTAGAGTCTGGAGATGATACAAGGACATCTCATTTAGTCAGGCATGTGTAAGGCTTGTCCTGTATATGGTCACAAATGGAAAGATTCATTCTGTGGAGAACTCAGCTAAAATCGAGCATAACATGGAATCAGAATGTCCAAAGGAAATCAGTTGGTTTTTTGTTTGTTTGTTTTGTTTCGTTTTGTTTTCATGTGTGTGTGTGTATAACTCAGGACCTTGTAAAAACTTAATCTTCCTTCCAAGAGGTTACAAAGCATGCCTTAGTCACATGCTTTATCATGTCTCCTTATGGACCTGTGAAAATAAGTAGACAACCCACAAGAGTGGTGATGGTGGTGGTTGTGGTGATGGTGGGCTGGGATTAACATTTATTCATTCAACATAGGCTCTAAGTCCAGTGTTATATCAGGCTGTTACGTATTTTCTACATTGACACAATAATCCTGAAAGAGTGTTGTTTCTCCCTTTTACAGCTGGGGAAATGAGGTGCAGAGAGTGTAAGTGGTCTGTCCAGGATCACACAGCTAGTAAGACCCAGAAATGGAATCTATCTGGCTCAGAAGCCTATGGTCTTTCCTCTGTATACATTTCTTCCTCTCACTAGAGCTACTTAGTGATTTTATAAACTAGAATTATCTGGTGAAGAATTATTTTTGTACAATGCATTCCAGCCCACAGAATACCATTCTCTCATTGAATCATCCTTGTCAACATAGTGCCAAGCTGGCTCTTTCCTTTAGTTCTTATAAAATTTTGTGTATTAACTTTAATTAACTGACCTCACTTAGAAGTATAAAGGTATTTGCTCGAAGGTTTGAATTAATTTGTAAAAGATATAGCAATTCCACAGGGGTGTATGGCATTACTATTCCACCCACTTGAAGATGGTAGATGTACTGCAGGGTTCTGAAGTCACTGACATACGGAATATATTATTTCACAGTATTATAGTTCACTTCTGCTCTGGATTGGAAGCTGCCCCTAAGACCTGCTCTATAGATATATCTCTTCTCCATACGGCTGATTAATTCAGGCAGCCTTTGTAGTAGGCCAGTGGCCTTAAAAGCAACTTCTTTACCTACCCCAGAATTATAGGTCTTTTTATCTGACTGGCATTTCCCCCATGCCACTTAGGGCAACCTGAAAGACTAGTACTTTGCAAAGAGATTTCCCTCCCTCCCCTGCAAAACATTGGTGTTATATACTAGTGTGTCTTTTATGCCAAAGAGCAAAGAGGCCCCAGTGGGCAGAACTTATTTTCCATTGTCCTTGAACTGTGTCCTCGGTTTGCTTTCCATCTTGGTGGCCCAAAGTAAGGAATAAATCATGGTCCTCCCTGGTGAAGTTCTACCAGCCCCAAGAATAGCAACCATCCTGCCCCTTCCTTCAAGTTAGGTGGTGTAATGCCCATTCAATAGATGCAACACAGATTCAGACATGTTCAACGATTTGCCCAAGGCTACATAGCCAGTGGCAGAGCAGGTCAAGCCAGGGTCCTTCCAGAATTCATCTTAGATTCTTATATGTTCTGGATGGGAAGTGAATCAAAAGCAAAATAAGACTTGTTGGGTGTTGGGTTTCTTTTTTGTAAATAAGTACTGTGAGTCAAAAATAACCAGAATTGAAATAAACTTGAGTTTTAAGATATAAACTAATTTTTATGAGAGTAATCAAATTTATTACGAGATGATTCATAGCTGTGTCTTGTGAGAAGACTAATTTGTATTATAATTCATATTATTTGATACATAATACCATAAAAGCATCAGAAATTTTAAAAAATCCACACTCTCATTATAACAAACTATTTTAATATTCCATATTTCACCTCAGTCTTTATTTACCTGCATAGGAGACTTTTGCATAATTGACATTCTATTGTTTTGCTTCATTTTGAGGGTTTTTTAAAAAAACAATATAGTACAAACACATCATATTGATTTATAGTAATTCTTTAAAATGACTGTATATCAATTATATTATCATTGTTTAGACATTTCTTTTTGACTTACTTTTATTTGCTACCTCTTATTAATATAACATTCCAAGAAGTTATTCTAAGCACATAAATTCATCCTTTTGCAAATAAAAAATTATAGTTGTTGCTTGAAATATGTGAGATATGTGTCTATGTGTGTGAATGTTTAATTTTAGTTCATTAAAAGAGGGTTAAATTTAGAAAAGAAGAGAGAAGAAAATAGATACCACCGTGTAATCTCAACACTTAGAACAATTGCTGTTCAACTTCTGGTATTATAAAGATGCAAATTCTTTATGTGGTTACCTTAATAGTCATTGGAACTCGCATATATGTATGTTATTAATAATAGCTTGAGTCATAGTGTGTACTGCTTCTACGTCACTTCCATATATGAATATTATCTCGTGTTATTAAATATTTGTTTGTAGCCCACACCATGATTTATTAATTGAATGCTTCTTGTTGGACATTTAGTGTTCTTAAAAAAATTCTCTAAAATTAACAACAGTACAGTTATTTTGAAATCAGTCTTTGTAAACATATATGATTAGTTTTTAAGTTGAATTTCTAGAATTTAAGGGTTTTTAAAGAGTTTGATATATATACCATTTGCTCTCCAGAAGAGTTGTATCATGTAAACTTCTTTCTTTAGATGAGGGTGTCTTTTTTCTCCTCAGGCTGGCAAGAGCCAGTTTCTTTATTTAAAAGAAGAGGAAGAAAAAAGTCCAAAATAACTGTCAATTTGGTAGGTAAAAAATGGACTTTTCTGTATAATTTTGAATTCCTATGACTGCTTCTGAAGCCACAAATTTATATCCCCTATTTGTGAATATTTTAATGTGAATGTTATGTTATTTATGTAAAAATTTGTAGTATTCACTTTCAGTCATTTTTAAAGAACTCATATAATTTATGATATTAATTTCTTTATCAAATATGTTTTATGTATTCCTCCTCTTTCAATTTTGTTTATGGAAATTTTTTGATGAATAAAAATTATATTTTTTTACTTTTTTAATTCTGTTGTTGAAAGTGCATGTGCAATCAGGGGAGGGGCAGGGAAAGAGGGAGAGACAGCACCATAAGCAGCCTCCACACCCACTGTGAAGCCCAAAGTGGGGCTCCACATGGGGTTTGATCTCACATCTGTGAGATTATGACCTGAGCCAAAATCAAGAGTCAGAAGCTTAACTGACTGAGGAACTCAGGTTTTCTTGATGAATAAAGACTAGATCTTTAGGCATTACAATATATCTTTTTTTTTTCAGGGTTTTTTTTTTTTTTTTTTTTTTTTTTTTTTTTTTTGCCATAGTGTTATGCTTATACAGTCTATCTCTTACTGAGATTCTGTGACTTCTTTCTGAGATTATGTGACTTCACCTTAAATTTTCCTTATTCTATTTTTTCAAAAGACATTTATCGGGGCGCCTGGGTGGCTCAGTCGGTTAAGCCTCTGACTTTGGCTCAGGTCAGATCTCACGTTCATGGGTTTGAGCCCCGTGTCAGGCTCTGTGCTGACTGCTAGCTCAGAGTCTGGAGCCTGCTTCCGGTTCTGTGTCTCCTTCTCTCTCTGCCCCTCCCCCTCTCATGCTCTGTCTCTCTCTGTGTCAAAAATAAATAATAAAACGTTAAAAAAATTTTTTTAAAGGACATTTATCTCCTTAATTTATCTGAAATGCTTTTGATACATAGTCTTCCTTCACTTAAATTGTATGTCTGTGTTGAAGGTAGTTAAAAATTTCCATGGATATTTATTAATGTCAGTCATGAAAAAATACCAATTGTAAAAAAAATATATATGAATATATTGTTGGTCAAAAATCCATTCATACATATATGAATATATTATTGGTCAAATATCCATTCATACATATATGAATATATTGTTTAAATATATATACATATATACAAACATATATGTTTATATGTATATATATAGTTATGCATGTGTATATATAAATATATTAAATGACAACATGATACAAGAGACCAGAGAGAGGGTAAAGATTATTTTGTTTTTACAAGGTACTCACACCACCCAAGAAGTGGTCTAGTATTATTTGAAAATAGACTTGAATTAGTTATAAATGTATAGTGCAAACTCTAGGGCAACCATTTTTTAAAAAAGTTTTTTAAAAAAAGAAGTATAACTGATATGCTAAGAAAGAAGAAAAAATGAAATCATGCAAAATGCTCAATTAAACCACAAAAGACAGAAAGAGTAGAAGACAAAATAGGAATAAAGAAAGAGGATAATAGATAACAATAACAAATATAGTAGATATTAATCCACCTCTAACAATAATCACTTTGAACACCAATCATCTAAATATATAGAAATTATCAGAGTGGGTAAAAAAGAACAAGACCTAATTACATGTTGTCTGTAAGAAACTCATTTTAGATATAAAAATATGTATAGATTACAAGTAAATGGATGGAGAAAAATACACTATTTTAACACTAGTCAAAAGAAAGCAGGAGTAACAACATTAATTTCAGACAGAACAGATTTCAGAGAAAGGAAAGTTATTAGGGATGAAGAAAGAAATTAAATAATGATATTGGGGATCAAATATCAAACCTCCAAGAGTGTATAATAATTCTTTATATGACAAATAATAGTGTCAAAGTACACCAGCAAAAACAATTACAAGGAGAAATAGATGAATCCACTATCATGGTTGGAGACTTCAACACCCCTTTGTCAGAAATGGGCAGATCCAGCAGGCAGAAAATCAGTAAGAGGATAATTAAACTCAGCAATACCGTCAATCAACTGGATGTAACTGACATCTATAGATGATTTCATCCAACAATAGCAGAATACACCTTCTGCTTAAGTTCACATGGAACATTTAGCAAGATAGATCATATCTGGGGTCATAAAACACACGTTAACAAATGTAAAAAAATAGAAATCATACATTCAATGTCTACTTTCAGTATGCATTGAAACTAGAAATCAGTAGCAGAAAGGAAACCAGAACATCCCAAAATATTTGGGAGATCAAACTACATACTTCCAGCAACATACAAGTCAAAGAATAAATAGCAAAGAATATTTTAATATATTTTGCACTAAATAAACATGAAAACACAACACAACATATTAAAATCTGTGAGATACTATAAAAACACCACTTAGAGGGAAATGTATACCATTGAATGCATATGTTAGAAAATAAAAAAGATCTAAAATTAATAATCTGTTTCTACATTAGGAAATGAGAAAAAGAAAAGCAAGGCAGGAAAAAAAGAAATAAGAATCAGAGCAGTCAATGAAAATTAATTAAATTGAAAACAGGAGATCAATAGGGAAAATCAATAAGATCAAAAGCTGATTCTTTGAAAAGACCGATAATAGCAATAAACCTCTAGCCAGGCTACTAAGAAAAACAGAGAGGGGATACAAATCACTAATATCATAAATGAAACTGAGGACATCACTACAAATCCCATGAATGTTAAAAGGATAATAAAAGAATACTATAAACAATTCTATGCCTAGTTGATAATCTAGTTGAAATGAACCAATTCCCTGAAATACCCAGTTTGCCAATACTCACACAAGAAGAACTAGACAATGTAAATAGGCCTATATCTACTAAAGAAATTGGATCAATAACTAGTAACCTAGTGAAAGAAAAATCACCAGGCCCAGATGGGTCCACTGGTAAATTCTACCAAACATTTAAGAAAAAATATATACCAATTCTCTACAGTCTCTTTCAGAGAATAGAAACAGAGGAAATACTAACTCATTCTATGAGGTCAGTATTTTCCTAATACCTAAATCAGACAAAGGTATTATAAGAAAAAAAAAAAGCAAAACACATAACCAATATCTCTCATGAACATGGATGCAAAAATCCTCAACAAAATAACAGAAAATCGAATCCAGTGATATATAAAATGTATTATACATCTGATCCAAACTGGATTTATTCCAGGTATGCAAGGCTGGTTTAACCTTCAAAAATCAATTAATGTGATGAATTACTAGCTACCTGAAAAAAAACTACATGACTATACCATCAGATGCAAAAAAAGTATTTGCAAAGTCCGATACCATTCATACCATATCAGATTCATGATAAAAATTCTCAGTAAACTAGGAATAGAGAACTTTCTCAAATTCATAAAGAATATCCACAAAAAAGCTACAGCTAATATCCTACGTAGTAGTGAAAAACTTGAGGTTTCTCACTAGGATTAGGACCAAAACAAGTGTATCCCTTCTCACCAGTTCTCTTCAACATCATATTATAAGTTCTAGCTAATGCAATAAAAGAACAGGAAGTAAAAAGTATACAGATTGAGAAAGAAGAAATAAAACTGGTTTTGTTTGCAAATGACATATTTTCTAAGTAGAAAATTCAAAAACAATCAACAAAAAAAAATCTCCTGGAATTAATAAGTGGTTATAACAAAGTTGTAGGGTGCAAGGTACTAACACTAATCATTTTCCTATGTACCATCAATACACAAATGGGATTTGAAATTAAAAGCACAATACCATTTACATTAGCACCCTCCAAAATGAAATATATGAGTCTAACAAAATAAGTGCAAGATCTACATGAGGAAAAGCATAAAAATCTGTTAAAAGAAATCAAAGAAAAAAGTAAATGGAGAGATATTCTATGTTCATGAATAGGAAGACAATGTTATCAAGATGTCAATATTCTCAACTTGATCTATATGTTAAGTGCAAACTCAATAAAAATTTAAGCAAGTTACTTTGTGTATATCAACAAACTTATTCTAAAGTTTATATGGAGAGAAAAGGACCCAGAATAGGCAATATAATATTTAAGGAGAAGAACAAAGTCAGAGGACTGACACTACCTGACTTCAAGACTTACAATAAAGCTGGGGCGCCTGGGTGGCTCAGTCGATTGAGTTTCTGACTTCAGCTTAAGTCATGATCTCACGGTTCGTGGGTTTGATTCCCACGTTGGGCTCTGTGCTGACAACTCAGAGCCTGAAGCCTGCTTCAGATTCTGTGCCTCCCTCTCTCTGTGCCCCTCCCCAACTCATGCTCTGTTTCTCTCTGTCTCAATAATAAATAAACATGGAAAATTTTTAAAAAGACAATAAAGCAACACTAATCAAGACAATATGTTATTGGCAAAAGAATAGACAAGTAGATCAGCAGAAAAGACAAGTTTATGAATAGGTCAATAGACAAATAGATCAATTTTCAGAATAGAGAGCCTGGAAATAGACCCCCATAAGGAAAGAGGAGCAAAGGAGATACAATAGAACAAAGGTAGTCTTTTCAACAATTGGTGCTGGAACACCTGGAATCCACATGCAAAACAATGAATGTAAGCACAGACCTTACATCCTTCACAAAAATGAACTCAAAAATAGACTACAGAGTTAAATTTAAAGTTTAAAATGATAAAACTCTTAGAAGAAAACACAGGGGGGAAACCTAGATGACCTTGGGCATGGCAATGACTTTTTAGATACACCACCAAAGTCATGAACCATGAAAGAAAAATGGATACGCTGGTCCTCACCTAAATTGAAAACTTCTGCTCTGGAAAAGACAGTGTCATAAAAATGAGAAGACAAACCACAGACTAAGAAAAGATTCTTGGAAAAGACATATCCAATGAATGATGATATCTAAAATGATACAACAAACTCTTAATTCAACAATAAGAAAACAAGTAATTCAATTAAAAATAGGCAAAAACTTTAATGGCAACCCCATCAAGGAAAATGTGCAGGTGTAAAAAAGCATACAAATAGCTGTTCCCTATTATATGTCATCAGTAAACGCAAATTAAAACAGGATACTATATAACACCTACTAGAATGGCCAAAATCTAGATCACTGATAACATTAAATGCTGGTGAGGATGTGGAGCAACAAGAACTCTCATTTATTGCTGATGAGAATGGAGAATGCAAACTGGTACAGCCATTTTGGATGACAATTTGGTGGTTTCTTATAAAACTTAACATATTCTTACCATATGTTCCAGCGGTCATGCTGCTTGGTATTTGCCCAAAGGAACTGAAAACTTATGACTACCCCAAAACCTACACATAGATATTTATATCAGCTGTATTCATAATTACCCAAACTTGGAAACAACCAAGATGTCCTACAGTAGATGACTGGATAAGTAAACTGGGACATCCAGACAATTAACTATTATTGTCTATGAAAAGACATGGAGGATCCTTAAATGGATATTACTAAGTAAAAAAAAACCAATATAAAAAGGCTGCATACTGTATGATTTTAACTATATGACATTCTGGAAAAAGCAAAACTATGGAAAGTAAAAAGATCAGTGGTTACCAGGGGCTGTCAGGGGAGAAGAGATAAATAGGCAGAGCACGGAAGCTTTTTAGGGCAGTAAGAATACTCTGTATGATACCATAATGATGGCATGTCCTTATACATTTGCCCAAACTCTTTAAGAGTACAACACCAAGCGTGAACTCTAATGTAAACTATGTAATTTGGGTAACTATGATGTGTTAATGTAGGTTTATCAGTTGTAACAAATGTACCACTCTGGTGGAGAGTACTGATAATGGGGAATTATGTACGTGTGTGGGGTAAGGGTATATGGAAAATCTTTGTACCTACCTCTCAACTTTGCTGTGAACTTAAAACTGCTCTAAAAACAAAATCTTCATTAAGAAAATAATTGATATAAAGATGGATTTTTATTCAACTATTACCAAATTCAGCTGCTATGCAAAGCAAGACATACCTATAATGTTAATTTTAGTTTAAATAGAAAGATGCTTCATGATCATGGATTGGATGGCTTACTATTAAGATGGTTATACTCCCCAAGTTGAACTATAGACCGTGTTCTAAAATTAGTTTGTACTAGTGACTGCACAACCCTGTAAATATATTTTTTAAAAAGTAAAATTCTACACATGTCAGGTAGCTATTTCCTCTAATGAAACCTCAAGAACTGGATCTAGCACAGAGAAGCTTGACTGGAATGACCAATAGGTCAAAGCTCTCTGAACTCATTCTCATTACCTCCTTCAGCAGTGAAGTGTATGTGGCACCCATCGGTAGTTCTCAACCATGGTTGTGTGTTAGAATCACTTGGGCCCCAACCCACGTCAATTAAGTCAGAACCTTTGTGTGGGCCAGGTTCAGTTTTTTTAAAAAAATCTCCTATGACTTCAGGTTTCTGATCCAGCAGATAAGGAGCTTAGAAGTCATTACTCTACTCTATTAATAAGTAAAAAACTGAACGAACTGGAAAATTAATGTTTTCTTAGGTCAAAGAAATGAGATCGCAGGGAAAACTGCTGCTCCTCAAACTAGAGAGACAGACAGGTGAATACAGAGAATCTCAATTTACCAGAACAGAAACCCACCTCTGTGAGAACCAGAAATGGGGGAAGAAAATCTAAGCTGTAACTGACAAATTGCTGGAGGTTCTGTATGGACAAGTATGAGACAGAAAAGAAAGAAAGAAAGAAACAAAAACCCAGGAAGACCCAATCATGGGGGCAGAGCTCACACTTCTGAGCATTTTACCTCCAGGAGCCCTTCTAGGTTCTCACAGTAAAGATCACAGAAAAGTCCCTTTGGGCTTCCGGCAGGGAGAGGCAAAAAAGTAACCTTTTTTTCTTTTTAATTTGAAAGAGAGCACAAGTGGAGGAGAGGGGTGGAGGGAGAGTGAATCTGAAGCAGACTCCACACTCAACGGGAAGCCTGACATGGGGGTCAATCCCATAACCCTGGGATCATTACCTGACCTGAAACCAAGAGTCATAATCAACTGATTAAACCACCCAGGCACCCCGAAAGTAACCATTTTGAAACATACCAGAGCACTCTGAGAAAGGCATACCGATAAGAGAAACTATTTTATCAGGCCTAACATACCAGGGTTTTATCAGAGTTTAACCAACTCAGGGGAAGAGAAAATAGCCAACTCCAGCTACTCTAGCCTTCCATGTGGGAAAAGCTAAAGACACAATTTTAGCCCTCATCCTGTACAACCTAACTGGGTAATTAAAAACAAAAAAGGAAAAACTGAGAAGCACTTACAAAACTGACAGCCCAGCAGCACAAGCTTACTAAAAGCCTGGGATCTAATCATAAGACTATGCAAGCATACCTTGAATATATTGCCAATTCAATGCCAGACATCACAATAAAGTGAAGATCAAAGTGAGTCCAGTGAACTTTTTAGGTTCCCAGTGCATATAAAATTTAGGTTTGCACTATACGATCGTCTATTAAGTATGCAATGGCAGTGTAAAAAAAAAGTATGAACTTTAATTTAAAAAAAACACACTATTGCTGAACATGCTAACCAGCATCAAAGCCTTCAGACAGTCATAGTTTTCTGCTGGTGGAGGGTCTTACCTCCATGTTAATGGCTGCTCACTGACCAGGGCGATGGCTGCTGAAGACTGGAGTGGATGTGGCAATTTCTTAAAATAAGGCAACAATGAAATCTGCCACATTGATTGCCTCTTTCACCAACAATTTCTCTGTAGCATGCAATACTCTTTGATAGCATTTTACCCACAGGAGAACTTTTTTCAAAATTGGAGTCAATCTTCTCAAAACATGCCATTACTTTTTCAACTAAATTGACATAATATTCTAAATCCTTCACTGGCATTTCAACAATCCTCATAGCATCGTCACTGGGAGTAGATTCCATCTCAAGAAACCACTTTCTTTGCTCATCTATAAGAAGCAGCTTCTCATCCATTCAAGGTTTCCCATGAGACTGATCTTTATGCTCCACTTCCAATCTCTTACTATTTCTACCACAGCTGTAGTTATTCCCTCCACTTGAAGTACTGAACTCCTCAAAATCATCCATGAGGAGTACAATCAACATCTTCCTCACTCCTGTTCATGTTGATAACTGGACCTCTTTCCATGAATCACAAATGTTGATAACTGGACCTCTTTCCATGAATCACAAATGTACAAATTGAAGTTTTCAATTTCCTTAGCCCAGATCCATCAGAGAAATCACTATTTATGGCAGCTGTAGCCTTAAGAAATGTATTTCTTAAATAATAAGACTTGAAAGTCAAATTACTTATCAATCTATGGGCTGCATAATGGATGTTGGGTTAGCAGGCATGAAAACAACTTAAATGTCATTGTATATCTCCATCAGGACTCTTAAATGACCAGTATATTTAACAGAGCAGTAGTCTTTTGAAAAGAATCTTTTTTTTCCCCTGGGCAGTAGGTCTCAGTGGTTTAAAATATTCAATAAACTATGTTATACAAAGATATACTATCATCCAGCCTTTGTTGATCCATTAGTGGAGCATAGCAGAGTAGACTTGGCATAAATCTTGAAGACCCTAGGATTTTTGGACTGAAAATGAGAATTGACTTCAACTTAAAGTCACCAGCTACATTATCCCTTAACAAATGAACTTTGAAGCTTTGAGGCCAGGCTTTGACTTCTTTCTATCAATAAACATTTTAAGTGGCATCTTTCAATATAAGAGTGTTTTATCTACAGTAAAAATCTGTTGTTTAGTGTAGCCACCTTCATTATCACAGCTAAATTTTCTAGATAATTTCCTGCAGCTTCTACATCAGCATTTGCTGCTTCATCTTGTACTTTTATGTTACGGAGATGACTTTTTTCTTTAAACTCATGAACTAACTTCTGCTAGATTCAAGCTTTTCTTCTTCAAGTCCCTCATCTTTCTCAGCCTTCATAAAATTGGAGAGAGTTAGGGCCTTGCTCTGGATTAGACTTTGGCTTAAGGGAAAGTTGTGGCTGGTTTGATCTTCCATCTAGACCACTGAAGCTTTCCCCAAGTCAGCAATAAGACTTCTTTGCTTTCTTATCATTCATGTGTTCACTGGGACAGCACTTTTAATTTCCTTCAAGAACTTTCCCTTTGTGTTCACAACTTGGCTAACTCGTTGCCACAAGAGGCCTAGCTTTCAGCCTGTCTCAGCTTTTGACATGACTTCCTCACTAAGCTTAATCATTTCTAGTTTTTGATTTACAGGGAGAGGCTTGTGACTCTTCCTCTCTCTTGAACACTTCGAAGCCATGGTAGGGTTATTATCGCTCTAATTTCAATATTGCCGTGTCTCAGGGAACAGGGAGGCCCAAGGAGAGGGAAAGAGACTTGGAAATAGCAAGTTATTAGAGAAGTCAAAAGACACATCATACTTATTAAGTTTGCCATCATATATGGGTGCAGTTTGTGGCACCCCAAACAACTATAATAATGACATTAAAAATCACTTGATCACAGAGGACCATAACAAATATTATGATGAAAGAGTCATATTGCAAGAATTGCAGGAATTCCAAAATATGGCTCAGAGACCCAGAGTGAGCAAATGCTGTGGGAAAAATGGTGCCAACAGTTTTGCTTGATACAAGGTTGCCACAAACCTCAATTTGTAAAAAATGCAATGTGTGCAGAGTGCAGTAAAATGAAATGCAATAAAAAATATGTGTCTGTAGAATGTTCTTTCTTCTTTCACACCAATCCACTACATTATAAAAGGCCTAGGTTTCTTTTACTAAGTATAATGTCTTGCTTTCAACAAAAAATTACAAGGCATACTAAAAGGCAAAAAACACAGTTTGAAGGCAGAGCAAGTATCAGAAATAGACCTATATATGGCAGGGATGTAGGAATCATCAGACTATAAATTTAAAAAAATAAAAATAAAACCACAATGCTTAATATGCTAAGGGATCCAATGGGAAAAGTAACCAATGTGCAAGAACAGATGGGAAATATAAGCAGAAAGATGAAAATTCCAAGAAAAAATAATAAGAAATGCCAGTGATAAAAAAAGACGAACATAGTTGAAGAATGCCTTTGATGGGCACATTAGTAGATGGGACATGTCTGAGAAAAAAATCTGAGCTTGAGGACTTATCAAAAGAAACCCCAAAACTGAAAGGAGAAAAGAGAAAAACAAACTAGGGGGAAGAAAAAGAGAACATTCAAAAACTGTGGGACAATTAGAAAAATGATAACATTCATGTAACAGGAAAACCAGAGAGAGAAGAAAGGAACCCAATAAATGTTTGAAGCAGTAATGATTAAGAATTTCCCCAAACTGATACTAGACACCAAGCCACAGATTTAGGAAGTTTAAAGAACACTAAGTAAGTGACTGTCAAAAAACCTACACTTAAGCACATAATATTTAAACTGCAGAATATATAAGATAAAGAAAAAATTCTTGAAATAAGCCAGGGGAATAAAACACTTTATGTATAAGAGGAGCAAAGATAAGAGTTACATCTGATTTCTCAGTAACCATGCAAGCAAGAGGCAAAAAGAGACTTTCTCTACAGACCTCCATTAGCTCACTTGTAAAATAAGTCATGATTCCTGTCGCAGCTGATACATAGTAAGGGTCTTAAAAAACAATAAAACCTTGGTTTTAGAGCATAATTTGTCTGGAAACATGTTGTAATCCAAATCACGTGTATACCAAAGTGAATTTCCCCATAAGAAGTAACAGAAATTCTGATGATTCATTCCACAATCCAAAAATATTCATATAAAAATGATTACAATACTGCAGTATAATACAAAATATGGAGCACCTGGGTGGCTCAGTTGGTTAAGCCTCCAACTTCAACTCAGGTCATGATCTCACATTCGTGGGTTTGAGCCCTGCATCAGGCTCTGTGCTGACAGCTCAGTGCCTAAAGCCTGCTTCCGATTCTGAGTCTCCCTCTCTCTCTGTCCCTCCCCACTCATGCTCTGTCTCTGTCTCAAAAATAAATAAAACATTAAATAAAAAAATGGAGAAAATACAAAATATAAAGAAAAGTAATCAAATTAACCTGCAATTACCTTTGAAAACCTTCATGGCTTTTGTGAGAGAGACAAGAGAGAGGAGGGTTATTGTGTAGGACAACTTTCACTATCGCCAATGGAATCACTACTATCTACTGGCTCAATGGAATCTCTTTCTTTTTGTACAACTTTAACAAGGAAGCTATCCAATGATGCTTGCTTTTGACTCCTTTTGAGAATTTTGCAGAAATGTGACATTACATTGTCGTTAAACAGAGTCATCGCTTGCACTGCTACAGCCTTATTCATGTGGTGCTCTCCTACAAAGTTTGGCATTGTTTCCCACATTTTACACATCTCCCTAATCTCATTTCAAGTGAGGGATACCTCTGCCTTTTTCTCCTCCTCTGCAGATGAGCTGCAGATATAGACTTCTTATAAAGTCTTGTATATTCTTATAAAGTCTTATTTCAGCCACTTGTGTACCTTGTTTGTACTTCTCTATGATTTCCTTCTTCCACCGTAATCATCTCCTTCTTCTTATCACCTTTCTTTTCAGCCTTTTTCTGCATGGGGACCATTGTATATGCTTGCATGGATATTGACTATGATACAGTATTAATAAACTCTTGTTATATATTGTATTTAATGTGACTTGCAATAAGGCAGCAAAAAGAAAGGGTCTATATCTGCAGGCAGCCTGCTTAGAATGAAGCTAAACTTAATCTTGTATGGAAAAGCAAAGGACTACCCATAGGTGCTTTGAGGTGACAAAAAATACATTAGTGCCAGTTGTGAGTACCTTCCAATGTTCTGAAAAATCACTGATTTCTGCCAAACACTGTGGCCTGAGACTGAACACCTGAGCATGGGAGGCAATCACCTACAATCCCGCAGAGAGAGGGAGAGAGAGCAAGAGAGCGAGAGAGCAAGAGGGAGGAACCTTCGGCTCAGTTGTGATCATGTGATGCACGGCGTCACATTCTATTCGTATTGCAAGACATCACTCATTTATCAAGTTAAAACTTATTAGAAATGTTTGCTTGTCTTGTAGAACACTTGCAGAACAAGTTACTAGTAATCCAAGGTTTTATTGTATTTCAGAATATCTGTTAGGGGCTCAGGAGGAAATCTCTTTATCTTCTATTAACAGTAGAGGTATATAACATACAGAAATCCTCCCAATGACTATGTAGAAGCTACACATTAGAAACTAATGGGTTTGTGGATGTCCTGGCTACTGCATGCTTATGAACCATGTATCTTGGAAGAAAAGCATTCAGAATATTTTCTGGATTTAACTCTTCAACTATATCACTCCTGGTCAATCATTCCCTTCATGTCCCAGGAAATTTAGGGAAAAGGTGGAAAGAGAAGGAGCAACTAATATCCTCACCACCAGCTCTATGTCTGGCCCCATGCAGTGCACATGGCCTACAATATCCCAAGTTGGTCTCCAAACAACGTAGGAGGTAGATATTAATATTTCCATTTTACACATAAGACAGTTGGGACTCAGCAAGGTTAGGTAATTTGCTGATGATCGCTAAGTTATTAAGGAGTAGAGATGGGATTTAAAACCAGCCTGCCACATGGAAAAACATGAGCTCTCAAGTAATGGCAGCAGGGCCTCGTAGCCTAGACTCAGTCAGGGGAGTGCCCATGTGTCAGAGCTTCTTGATGAGACTGAGTGCTCCATGGTCTTAATCCAGAACAAGAAGTAGTATTTTCATTAATTTCTTGAATTGGAAATGTCCTTCGGAGCCTCTAGGGAGCAACATATTGTTTCCCTGTGCCCTTTTCTTTAAGAAGAGTAAGGAGGCTCACCAGTCGTGAATATGGACATCCTTTATTCTGGTTAATGTTCTGCAGCCCTGGTTGAGGTACAGGGGTGAGGACTGGAACCCTGAGGTCCTGTACACCAGCTGCCCCCCTTCTCTGAAGCAACACCTGGATCAGTTGAAGACACTCAAAATGAAGGACAGACATCTTTTCATATTCTGTATAAAGAGGGAAGATTTTATGTCACTTTCTGAAACACGTAGCTGGAAGGCTCCTGAAGATAGAAGAAGGATCTCTCTGCGTCTCTTGCTGCTTTCTCCTGCTTCTTTTGTCAGTATTTAGTCTGAATGGGATGTGTGAGCTTCCTAAAAGAGAGTTCTTAAAGTAGCAAGAGTTTTTGGAACATAAAAAAGTTTCATGAGGAAAATTTGATATTTCTCCTTTACTGTGATAGTCACAATTATATTTTATTACTGATTTGATTTTTATAGTAAACATCACAGTCTACTCTCATGTGAAGTCAGTATAATTAACTGTAAGATTAGGAAAGACATAAACTACACATTCTGTTTTTTCCACTACATTTAGAAACCTAGCATTCACTCCTGCATTTGACATGCATTTGAGGGGCACCTGTTATCTTCATGTCACTGTGCTAGGTACTGGAGGCATAAAGAAAAATAGGATATGGTCTCCACTCTACAAAGTTTATGGTCTAGTAGGTGAGGGATATATATAAACAAGTATCTCCAAAGAGGGGAAAAGTGCTGCAGAAACTGAGAAAAAGGTGGGAAAGACAGGAGACAACCAGGAGGTGTCACTGTTGTGATGTCTCTTATCACCCAGTGGAGGGGAAAGGGAAGGGAGTTTTATACAATCTTGTTGCTGGGAAATGGAAAGTATGAGGAAGAGAGGCAAGACACAAATCTGGAAATCTAGATTGGGGTCAAATTGTCAATGGTCTTATATAATATGCCACTAAAGAGTTGAAGCGTTTTCAGTCAGGCAAAGGCTGACAGCCAGCAAGGAAACAAAACCTCAGTGTTACAACTGCAGGGACTGAATTCTGCCAATGACCTGAGTGAGCAAAGGGAACAGATCCCTCACTAGAGCCTCCAGAAAGGAATGAAGTTCTTCACACCTGACATTACCCAGTGAGTACTGGGACAGGCTCTGACCTCAGGACCATAAGATAGTAATTTTGCGTTGTTTTAGGCCACTACATGTCTGGCAATTTGTTGTGTTAGCAACAGAACTAGACTACAGGGACTAGAGGCCTGCTTCCTTCCCGGCCCTCCTTCCCCGGCCTTTTCCCTTAAGGCAGTGTCCCCCATGGGTCTATTGTTTGATTCTCTTCCTCTCTTTTAATATTTTCTAAGATAGACTCAGAGTCTCAATATAATTAAAAGAGGAAAGAAAAAGTGTAAAGGAAAGATTGCAAGCCAAGTTTTGTTTAACTTGCATAATATTACAAAATTTTTTTAATTATTATTTTTCTCTTTTCCTTTTTTCTTTTTCTCTTTTCTTCTCTCTCCCCCTTTTCCTTTCTTTTCTTCTTCTCTTCTCTCTCTCTCTCTCTCTCTCTCTCTCTCTCCTAATTTAGGAAGTTCTGACCACACTGGGTTGGCTAGAGCTATTACTGTCCCCTTTGAGATGTATTCACCAGTTCATCACAGTTTCTACCATTCCCTATTATCTTACATGGGTTGCTTACTCATTTATATTACTTGGTTACATGCTAGGTGATTGCTCTTGTGATACTAGCCTAAATCTGAAGTTAGAACATTCTAGAACTAAAATCTCTGAAGTGCGAGAATAAGCAACCAAAGGAGGCAATCAGCAAGCCTCAGTAAATGAAGAGAAAACTTATTTTTCTGCTGAGTGGTTCTACTAATCATTGTGAGGTCTTTTGAATAACATGTGTGTGTGTGCTTGCATATCTGCACACAAGTATACCCATGGATGATCATACACAGGGAAAGAATTGTGAAATGGGCAAAGATCACAACTTCAAATGTGTTTTTTGAGTTATCTCTCTTTTCCTTCAGTGGGACCCACCTATTGCCAATCAGGAGGTTCAGCTTCGTCTCAGTACAATATGAGGGCATTTAGGGACATGACTCTGAGTCAATATTTTACCAGATCCTCATCACTTTGTTGCTGGCCTAACTTCCTCCCTCATTCCATGTGCAAGACCTTGATCCTTTCTGACCAAGGTCATTCCTCCCACTTAGATTCTAATAGGGCTCTTCTCCACTCTTTTCCTGACATCTTGCCTTAGTTTCTTGCTGGATTTTTAAAAACTGGAATTCTGTCTCATGCACTCTGCTCAGTCTGTAACTCAAGTTCTATTTTGGAGCCCTAGCCCCTTTAGGGGAAGAAATTTTCACTCCCTTCTTCTGGGCTTTTTTAAGACTAAATGCTTGCTTCATTGGACCCTCTCCCAGTGGCCTGAGGCTCTCCACATCTCATCTGTATCCAGACATTTTCTAGTCACATCTACATATAGTCTTTCAGGGCAATTGCAATCAAAGCCCCAAGATGATTTCACATTTCCCTGTGTTTGTCATCCCTGTCCTGACATCATGACATTTTTTTATCCTCGAGGAAAGTCTAGGAAATAAAGGGGCAACAGCATAGCAGGAAACTGACTGGCAATGTGAGAGACTTCTCCAATAAGCTTTCTAGTCTTCCCTTGTTCTAGAGCCTGCAGAGTTGAGCCGATATTTCCTCAATTATCTCAAGTAGGGGGTTCATTTAGGACATTTGGTCATTTTACTCCTGATTTTCTTCAAAGGACAAAAAATGGGCCTACTGACTCTATAACTAGGTCAAAATTTCCCCCAAAGAGTCTATTTACATATTAATTGGCAAATAAACAGAATTCCAGCGAAGAGCTATTTCTTTTGGACATGAAAAGTTGTATAGAGGGTCACCATGGACTGAGATCTAGCCAAAGATTCAGAAATGGTGTGTTCTAGCCCAGACTCTGTCACTTACTACCTGGTGATCGGGAGAAAGTCACTTACCTTCTGTGTGTGTCAATTTCTTCATTTGTTTAAAATTAAGTAGGTTTTAACATGGTTACTCACAGGGTTGTGAGAATTTCCTAAGACAATGGATGTGAATCATTGTCCAAATGGGAGATACTAGCATTAAAATATCCTATCTGTCACTGTTGATAAAAAGAGCACCTTGTTTATAAGAGTTTTTAATGCCATCTACATACATTTGTCATGGGATTCTTTGACAACCATGAATCAGAGATTTGCTCAAGGCCATGCAGCTCTAAAATGAATTGAGTACCCAAGTCTCCTGACCTTAAGAGTTGGGTGATCTGTTACAGCCCAATGTGGAAAGACATCTCTGACAGGACCTTTCATTCAAGGAGGGCAGAGGTGCTTCCAGTCATGCTCTCTGCCCACATCTTAACCACTGCAGTCTGGTCCTGCCATGTCTGGATTGTCACCCTAATGATCTTTCCAGGCCAGATGACAACAGGGCATTTCATTTCTGATCAGAAAATTTTCTGTCAGTGTGATGAGGCTTCTGAGAGATGATGTGCCTCTTTTGAGAACCTGACTTGACTACTTTTTCTCTCATTTGTTTCCGGGTAATTTTTGTCTGAAGGAAGAAGGAAGAGTGGACAGTTATTAGAATGGCAGAGATCACTAGTGTACTCTCTCCTTGTTTGTTGCCAACATTCACTTTAGGAATGGCAATGACCGAAAACAAAATCCTTTGCCTTCAGGATAGGACCCCTTGAATTCTTGTTCTCACCTTCCTCCCCAAGAACTTGCAACCCGTGAAGCTATGCATTGCCTTTCTGTATAAAGAACTCCAAGTTACCTGGCTTGTCTTCCAGGCACCAGTACTAGCAAGTGATGCTGGGGCAGCTCCAAGCCCCTGCAGGACTTGTAAAAGGTCTGAAGAGGTGGAATGGCTGGTGAGGAAAACAGCCTTCCATTTACAGAGCCTGCTATCTATAACCTTGACTTTCAAGCAGCTCTTGGGCTCAACTGTGGTTTCCATGACCCTCTGGGAATTCTCTCAGAGCTCTAAGTTAGCATTAATTCCCCTTTGTTGCTTGTATAGAAGTCAGTTAGGCTGAATCAGATTTTGACAGGCTCAAGTCCTTCATGCTTTTATTGATAATATCTTGCCAAGTAGAACAACTCTTCCTCTTTCCATTTTATGCACCTTACCTTGAAAGGCTGGAGTATTAGGGAGGCTGGCAATAAAAGATCATCTGGGACATTCTTCCCCCAGCAATAGTGTCCTCTTGTAAGATGGGTCAGGGGCTCCAACTTCCTAAAAGTGCCTGTACTAGTTGGAAGTGAGCAAGGAGAGCAACAGAAAAACCTTTTCCTAACTATCTTGACTACAGGCCTCTCTGAAAGCACTAAGCTCAACTTCTTGGCTCTATATGCTGAGGAATGTCAGGATATGGAGCTAGGTTTCCAAAACATTTATCCCCAATCTCCCATTGTAAACTTGGACAAAGCATCTCTGAACTGAAGAAAAGGACTTCTGATTCATGCCTATCCTGTGACAGGACACAGCTGCACAGTGGAGAGCACATGTCTTGATGGGGTAAGGTTCCTAGATGAAGCTAAAGACAAATACAGAGAAAAAGTTCATCAGAACTCAGGGCATAAGCACTCACTGGAGAACTTCCAGCCCAAGAGGGCCATCTCAGAACAGCTTCCAGGTAAATACTTCCAAGGAAAGAGTTGGGAAAGTAAAGTTGAACCAGTGATGCTCCAGGGACTTTTAGGAGACCTGATTTGAATACTGCAATACTTTTTGTCTTAGTAGACATTTCATCTGGATGCAAAGGTCATGATCCACTCCCACAGGCCCAAGGAAGCAAAATAAGGAGACTGGTCCAGATGAACACTAGAATCACAAGACTTTTTGGCTGTTTGAACTCTATGGATCATGGGCAATACTCCATAGTGGCCTCTACCATTAAGCATTGAGGGGATATATGCAAATGAGTAGAAGAGGCAAGTTGGCATTTTATGCCCACAAGCAACAGAGAAGAGTATCCTCAACCTGGAATCCATGTGGAAACCAAGGTATCTTTAATACTAGGGAGTGGGATTAACTCCTTGAGGCTGAAAATGGGGGTAGTGGAGGAAGGAAATAACCTGGCTCAAATATGGGATGCTAGGACCAGAGTGTTTATTACAGGAATAAGAGCAGCAGCAGATACTTCCAGGAACCAGGAGGTATAGAATGGAGGTCCTGTTTAAGCCCACAGGTGCTCTCAGTGGGAGGGGGAAATAACAATTGGGATGTTACAATCATCTCTTAATAAAGGTCACATCACACCTAGAAATGGCAGAAGAGCCAGCAGAGATACAGAGAAGGTTAAGGCACCTGCCTTCAAAGGGTTATAAAGGAATCAATAAAGTACAGTTATTCAAATGAGACCTATGCATGGAGGCCCAGAAATAGTCAGGAGACCCACTTCTCTTTGCATCTCTGCCACTCACAAGCTGTGTGGTTTGGAAAAAGTCACTTCACATTTTGGGTACCTCAGTCTCCTTGTGGTCACTAAGGAGACTGGCCAAACTGGCATTACAGTCACCCTCTAACTGAGTAGTATGTTTTTGATATCAGTGGTATTCCAACCCCAACTCACAATTTTGGACTGAACTTATTATTTCCCGCTGTTGAGGCTGAAACCACTCAATACCTCCGAGTAAGGTGAATCTTAAAATGGTGTTGTCTCCTGGGGAAGAAGGGAGGTGTGAATTAAAATGCATGACAAAATAAATCTGTGTAAGCAAGGGAACTGTTGATAACATTCCTTGGAGTACAGGATGTTAATGATAGACATTATCTAAATCCAAACCTCTATAGTTGAGATCAGGGATCTGGGGTGGAGAGAGAAGAAGCAAGATGCTCAAGGTCCTTCAACACATACACAATGACTCTTCAGGCCAGGAACCCAAGTGCCCTGACTCTTTAATTTAGGCATCCTGTTGCCCTCTTCTTCCAACTTTAGACCCCAGAAAAGATTTGTAGATTTGCTTCCCCTGAGCTCAGCAATAGGAAAACAGCTAAAGGTTGGAAGCTCTTTCGTTACCACTAAGGGGCATGTTCTTACTCCTATGAGTATCATTTGCCTGCTCTGCCTGCTCACCTCACTTTCCTTCCCCTGTTACTATCCCACAACCCATCCCTACACCCTTGCTTAAATAAGCCCTTATTCCCACAGGGCCACTTGGTTCCACATATTGAAAAGATTGTTGATTTCGGTCTACCGATGTGACAATTTACAAGGCAGGGACAAGGATAATGAGCAATATTAATTGGCCATTAGGGCGAACCCAGCCAGGGAGGTAGGTGCTTTATTTCCTACTCAGGTGAGGACCCTCTCATGGGGGCAGGAACTGGTCCAGGGTTGTTTCCCCCACCATTTAGGCAAGCTAGGGATGGGTTAAGTCTCAAGAGCCTCATTTGTACTCCCTAAAGGGGGTGGGATGCTTGTTCGTGAATGGGCTCTAGGAGGGGCAGGGTTAAGTATCAGGTAAAATGGACATAAGAACTGGGCAGAATTTAAGCTGAAACCATGGAATGCTCATCTCTTTCACAGGATAGTTTGCTGCTGTCTTTAAGACTCCTATCTTCCCTCCACATTTTGTTCTGAGGCTGCTACTATTCCCCGACTCACCGACCTGTTCTCTGTGGTTCCCAGAATTTTCCCCTGCAGAAACATCCAGTCATGCCCTCTCTAGCCATTGTTCTGTGCACCCTGCTCCCTCTCTTTAAAACTCCCTTTTGCTTAAGTACTGATCTCAGTGCAGATATTAATAAAGGAACTGAGTTTAACTACTCTGTGCTAAGAAAACATATGTGTGTGTATTTTCAAACACGTCTATTTATTTGTAATATATTAATAATATAAAACATATGAATAGTACATATTCATAATGTATAGTTAATAATATATTAATAATAAATAAGTAAATCTCCCATAATCACACTGAGCAGAGAGAATCTTATTAACATTTTATTTCTGAATTTTTCTCATGCTCTCAGAAAGATTATATATATGCATAAATATCTATATTTACATTAAATTCATACCTTATATCCACTTTAAACATTTTTCACTTAACACCTAAAAATAGATGCTTTTCAAATGGCAAGGTTTATGGAGATAGTTGGAGCAGGGGTCTCCTTAAACAGCAGTAAAGCAGGTCCCCACCTCCATTTACCCACCACACAGACCATGACCCACATCCCAAAGCTATTGGGAGGTACTGCCAGGGATTGGTACATGGGTAGAGACACCCTTTGTCTGGCACTGATAGCCACTGATAAAATATACTTTAATGCTTCTCTAAGAGTCGAGTTAATGAGATGCCCAACCTTCCAGAGGAGAATACTCTCTGTGAAGTCTGAAGTTGGTCCTTTGGACCCTTAGTTTCCCTTCACAAGTCTGATTCGCTGGAGAATGGGGCTGTAGGTCATGAACAAAGGTATAGAACTTACCTGCATTCAAAGGAGAATACATGTGAATGGGCTTAGGAGAAGGTTTTTTATCCTTAACTATCTTCCCCCTGTACTGGAAGTAAGAGCAGGCTGCCTTCCAGGAACAAAATCTGTGAAAAGAATGGCTTCCGGTCACAGGGAGAAGGCTATCAGCTGAGGAGGCTGGAGCATCAAGCACAAAGGAACCAGATCAGGGACAATCCTCAGAGCATGGAGTGGACAACAGAGAAGAGGAGAGACTTGGCCTTGGAGTGCTGTCGGTCAGAAGCCCTTCTTCAGAGGCTTCCTCTGTGTCCAGGCCTGGCTCCAATGAGGACCTGGCATGCACAGTATGCTGGGATTCCCTTCTGGAACCAGTGAATGGAGTCTGTAAAGAATCTACTGTAGGTCTAAGGTAGGGTCAATCCCTGGGATGCTTGCTTGAGCATCAGACTATGTACTCCCTACCTAACCCCACCTGGTGCAGCCAGAGTGTTTGACTGGCTTCATTTCAGGTCCCAATCTGGTTTCATCCTGTCCCTTGCTGAAGGTCATGACCCTGTCACTGTATTCCTAGCAGCCCTTTCCCTGGAGCAGACCTCTGCTCTTCACAGGAACTTGGAATCATACTTTCACTGGAATCCACGAACTATTGCTCCCTGGAATCCCTCACAATACTCTTCATCCTTTCCTTCCTGGCCCTTAACCCCTTGCTGTCCTTCAGCCTACCCTTGCATTGGACCCTTTAAAGGCCAGTCTTGGCTAAGACTGGATTTATTTTCTATCCCACCTTGGCTCTGAATGTCTTGACTGCTGCTGCCCTTCTTCCTTTCCTTAAGGGGCTCTCTATTTGGTCACAGTTGGGTTCTGCCATTCCATTTGGTGAAATGGTTCTTCCTCCCTTCATGGAGCTGCCAGTGTGCCATGATGAATTCTTTATGGTGCCTAAGAGACCAAGAGACCTGGTTTCTAATCCTGGTTTTACTAATTCCAAGTGGTCCTAGGTGTCTCTTAATTCCTTTGAGCCTTGGTTTACTCATCTATAAAATGGGGATAATAACACTTTGTTCCACCTACCTCATAGGGTTATTGAGAGGTTCATCTGAAATAACATATGGGAATACAGTTTGTGCAGTATCAAACTCTTTATATAGGAATATATAGTAAAGTACAGAAAGAATCAGCTACATAAGGATTAGGGATTCAAAGCCTCCCTAAAGCATCCCTATATTTCCTAAATAGGTATGCGGGAGTGCAGAACATAGACTCAAGCCAGAAGCAGCATAAATTTCCCAGGGGATATCAGAACAAATTTCTATTTAATTCTGCTTAGCAGAACTAAATCAAGTCTAGTCTTAGTGTTAGGTAACAACTGGTGTTCAAAAGGCTAAACTGGTTATCTTGAATTTTAAAATAAAGGTTGGAGATTAGTATGCAAACTTTACACTTATTTTATAATAAGGTAGTGTGTGTGTGTGTGTGAGAGAGAGAGAGAGAGAGAGAAATCCTTAAGATTTAGAATCACATAATAATCTAAACATCCCAATTAGCCTTGTCTTGGAACATTTCAGCCAGTTGTCCTCTGGTCACTGTCACCCAGGGCACTGCCATTCATCACGTGGAAGATATAGGCCAGAGCCACAGTGTACCACAGGAGTAAATAACTTGGGCCAGTGTCTCCACCCAAACCTTGACAGGATAGTTTAGAAACCAGTGGGTGACAGGTTGCATATATCTTGCAGATATTTTGTTTGTTTCATATTTGGTTTTTGGCCTCAGAATTTCCTCACCATGTTTTAGTTTTTAGTTAGTTGCCACATTTGCCACTTTAACTTTTGGAGATATGACATAGAAACCTAAATTTCTAAGTTCCTATGGAAAACGGAAATAATGTCAACTGTGCCTCTAAAAATAATGATGGTATTTGGGCATAACAGAATAAAACTCTGCTACCTTACTGCCTCAGTGAGGCTCCTTACGCACACATGCAGTTGTCATGGTCCATACACACGCTTAGGTGAGGAAACTATGCTTAAGAAAATTAACACCTTTCCCCAAGCATGTGGGAGCTATGGGAGCCAGGAACTCTGATCCACAGTTATTCTTGATCTTCCATTTTCTGATTCAGTTTCAGTGTGGGAGTATGAAGTGTAGCAAGTAGGATAAGAATACACCATTGTAGTTCCCGTGAAAATGGAAACCATGAAGTAGAGAGCTAGAGGAAGACAGAAAACTCTCTATAAAGTCAAATGTGTTTTTTGCCCTCATGGTCCTTGAGCAAGAGGAAATAGTTACCTTTTCCAGAAGTACATAATGATGGGGAACAGAGACATGATACTCCCATGGAAGATGCTCCGATCTAGGTGGCCCTCTGCAATGGCAGCAAGGATAGCATCCTTCTGGGATTCAGAGATGTTCACCTGCCCATAGAGTGGGAAGCTGTTACTGACAGAACTCCAAGGAAGGCAGAAAACCTCTCTTGACCCCTAGAACTTATAAGTACCCCCAGTACCTATAAGACCAGCCCATCCCCGGAAAGCAGTAGGTTTTCATGCAACTGTTTGATACAGGATATCTGGTTGATCCAGGACTTAGGAGGTGCCTATTAGCTATCATTTCCTGTGGAAGAAATGCTAGTTGGCAAAAGCCCAGAAAGAAGTGGGAGTCCCCTTTACCCTCAGCTTTGGAGGAATTTCAGAATTCAGGTAGAGCTTTAGGATGATATTAATTTTGGACTTCATCAGGATCATGTCATTCTCGTTGTATGCCCGGTTGACTTGCAGCATGTGAGCTGAACTCACCAAATCATTAAATCTAAAAAGAAACAGTAAGCAGGAAATAAACAAGGAGAAGGAAAAAGCAGCAACTAAATAGGGCAGCCAGCCCAGACCCATTTCTGGACTAAAAAAGACAAGGCCAATCCTTGGCCAGGTGGCAACTTCATCCATTCAATCATAATGCATCCATGGCCAGGTACTAATTGAGCACCTACCACATGTCAATTAATATGCTAAGTGCTTCTTCAAGTGTATTTCTTTACTGCAAACTCCCTTATTTATCCCATCTTGCCTCCACCCTTGTCTCTGTACCAGTTTTGCCTCTGACAACTTCAAGAACTAAGGGCCATCTCTCTATTTGCTTCCCGTTCTGTGCTGAGGATCTCACAATTACCACCACTCTCCAAAGCAACATATTCCTTTTCTTAAATTTTTATTATAGCAAAATAGACCTAACATAAAATTTACCAGTTTAACCATCTTTAAATGTACAGTTTGGTGGCATTGAGTACATGCACCCTGCTGTTCAACCATCAACACAACCCATCTCCAGAACTTTTTTCATCTTCCCCAACTGAAACTTCATGCCTGTTATATAAAAACTATCCATCTCTCCCTCATTACCATAACCCCTGGCAACTACTTTCTGTCTCCTAGCAACATATTCTTTTACTAACCATCAAATATATGTCAGTTATACCTTATCTTGATTTAAGTACACAGTTTATTTCTCACAGGCCAGTTAAAAAAAAAAATATATATATATATATTGGTAGAGAGTGCAAGCAGGGGAGGGCGGAGAGAGAGGGAGAGAGAGAATCCCAAGCAGGCTCCTCACTGTCAGTGCAAATCCCCATGTGGGTCTTGAACTCACAAACTGTGAGATCATGACCTGAGCTGAAATTAGTAAGAGTCAGACACCTAACAGACTAATCCACCCAGGTGTCCTTCTGTCAGGCCACTTTAAATCTTAACCATTTAAAATTTTCCTAAGAGTAGAACACCAAGGTTTTCCCTTTATAAGCTTGTTTTGTATATCCATTTATTCGATCAGCAGACATTTATTAAGAGTTTACCCCGTGCCAGGTGCAGTTCCAAGAGCAAGGATTCAGCAGTAAATATGGTAAACAAAATTCTGCTTTTCTTTTTAGTTGTCTAAATGTATTTCCTGCATCTATCATCCTACTTCTTAACTCTTATTTGTGTTTTGTCTGCCATCCAGATTAGTGTGTGGGATTTTAGAGACTAGAGAGCGTGTCTCAGTTGTCTTTTGTATCTTCGATGCCAAATCCAGTGCCAAAGAATGAGTAAGCAATCAGTAAGCGTTCATGGAAGTGAGCCAAACGCCTCCCTGGGGTGCAGCGGAAGATCTCTTAGCCCCATTCCCCTAACTCGTGTGCTGAGTGACCAGGTGCCCTGAACTTCCGAAAACACGCTGACTGGTACTTGTAAGGCGCTCACTGTATACACTGGTTGTACCTTCTGTAATATACTCTCACATTTTTCCAATGAGTTGAGCAGATATATACTGAGAATTATTCATGTTTCTCTGCAAATATTTTTGTCTATTGTACTTGTCACTATAATTTGTAATTTATGAAAATTGATAAAATATGAACAGAAAAAGAAAAAGTGTTTGTTGTTGCTGTAAAAATAAATTTTAATGTATTGAAACATTCCAATCAAGACAAGCACCTTTTAAAAAGTCACTATTGAGTTAGGTGTGACAAAGCAATTTAAACAATTTAAAGACAAGTATAAAAATTCAGAAGGATTAATTGTCTTGCAGTAAGCTTTAAATTCTCACTACTTTAAAGAGAGAAAATTTTGGGCTGTCTGGGTGGCCCAGTCAATTAAGCAACTGACTCTTGATTTCAGCTCAGGCTATGATCTCACAGTTCATGGGTTCAAGCCCCACATCAGGCTCTTAGCTTAGAGCACAGAGCCTGTTTTGGGTTCTCTCTCTCTGTGTCCTTCTCCTGCTTTTTCTCTCTCTCAAAGTAAATAAAATAAACTTTAAAAAATATAAATAAATAAAGAGAAAAATTAGAACTAGCAGATAGCATTTTTTAAAATAGTTTATTGTCAAATTGGTTTCCATGTAACACCCACAAGTGCCCTACTCCATTACCACCACCTCTTTTCCCCCTCCCCCTTCAACCCTCAGTTCATTTTCAGTATTCAATAGTCTCTCAGGTTTTGCGTCCATCTCTCTCCCCAATTCTCTTTCCCCCTTCCCCTCCCCATGAAAACATTTTGGATATAGTTTATGCAAGAGGAATATGTGGATCTCCAATTAAAGGAATGGCTTTGGCTTTACATCAAAAGTTTGACAAGTATGTGAAAGTACATTAGTACGATTTCACATAATAATAGCTGTTTAAGTATGAAGCTTCCTCACAAAATTAAAAATAGAATTACCATAGAATATGAAAACCCTAATTCAAAGAGATATATGCACCCCAATGTTTATTGCAGCATTATTTATAATAGCCAAAGGATGGAAGCAGCCCAAGTGTCCATTGAATGGATGAAGAAGTTGTGGTATATATACATAACAGGATATTATTCAGCCATAAAAAAGAATGAAATCTTGCCATTTGCAACAACATGGACGGAGCTAGAGAGTATAATCCTAAGTGAAATAAATTAGTCAGAGAAAGGCAAATATCACATGATTTCACTCATATATGGAATGTGAGAAACAAAATAAACAAAGAAAAAAAGGGACAAACCAAGAAATGGACTCTTAACTATAGAGAATAAACTGAAGGTCACCAGAGAAGAGGTACGGGGGCAAATGGGTAAAATACGTGACGGAGATTAAGAGTACACTTCTCATGACAAATACTGAATAATGTATAGAATTGTATAAGTAACATATTTCAACCTAAAACCAATATAATACTGTATGTTAACTATGCTGGAATTAAATATTTTAAAAAACTAATCAACCAGAGACCAGCAAAAACAATAATAATGGTATACAATGAGTGAAGTCAAAGAGAAGATTGAGTGACCTGTATGTATGTACAGAGAACTTACAACTGATAACAATTTAAATACCATTTATGCATCTCTGTCTTTATTTTAAAATTAGTTTAGAGTTTATAACACAGTTCTCAAAAATAAAAAGCCCACCACATTCTAAAATACAGACTTGTAAGGTGACCAAGTCATTATACTTCAGTACATAAGGAATCTAATCACCATGCATGTAGTACATCATTTCTATGGGGAAAATGTATTCCACATTTCAAATCCGTATTCCAACAACATGCCCTCTCTGAGTAACAAAGATGTCCCCACTCATAAGGACAGAGACAAAAGTGGAGGCTCTTATTCCTCTTACAGTCACTTGCTTGCAAGTCACTTGCAAATATTCAAGGGAAATTTGTCTTTTGGAGGTGCTAGGCCCATGTTCTAAATAAACTATGCTGCACCTCAGAATCACATGAGTAGCTTGTGAAAATACCAGTTCCCAGGCTCCACAGTGGACCAGTGAAATCCAGATCTCAGTGACCTTGGCATTGGCAGTAATCACAAGCTCCAAGCAATCATGATGTGCACCAGGGTTGAGAACCACTGACTAACTCCTCTACCCCAGTATGACTGTTTTGTCAGTTCAGGCCCTGGGCTCACAAATTGGAGTGTTGTACACATGAGAACACAGTTGGTTAAGAATATTTCTAAGTAGAAACCTCACTGAACAACAGGTAGGAATAATCTGACCTCGACCAGAAAGAGGTGTTGATTTACATAGCTCACCAAAAGTTGTAAGGGAATGACCTCTAACTTATTCCTACTACTTACTTTTTTCATAAGATGGATGAATAAAGCAAAGATATATATATAGATAGATATATAGATATGTTTAATTCCATGCACACACATACAGACACACACAAGTTTTAATGTAATTCCTTGCTCTAACTAAAAAACTATTGGCCCTGTGGTGCAATAAGAGAACTTCTATCATAACAAATAATACAAAAAAGTGCTCTACTTCCTGGGTATAAGTAAGTACATTTCAATATTGGCAACTCCAGAATACTGAAGAGCTTCTAGTACCCAAAGGGAAGAATGGCAGAAATTGACACAGTGACAGGAATTTATTGAGATTTTCAGTTGGAGGTTCCTGCCTGGCAGGATTGAAATCACGGTGCCATTTATGGGCTACCCCAGTCTTTGCTGGGTGGTACTAAGCATGGAAAGCCTTGAGGGGGAGAGATGGGAAACTTACTTGACCATTTCAGAAAAAAAATATAAATCATTGATTGCAAAGTTGACGATGACAATCCTGTAGCCAAATATACGACGCTTCACAAGGATTATATCTCCATTCTCAAGGTCTGTACTCCGAACGTTTGTGGCATTTGTGGTAAGTCGTCCTGATACATTTGGTAATGTGGGGAGATCTGAGAGAGAAGGAGGAAGGAATTAAGATCTAATTTGATCAAGTCACTCATAACCTTGAAGCTTCTGACTTGGGCATAACTAAAATGAAGAAAGGAAACTGTGAACCCATCTTTGGACCTATTGAAACAGTGATTTCCTATGCTTGGGCTCAACCTTTTATTTTGACGGTATTACAACACACACACACACACACACACACACACACACACACATACACACACATACCATGTACCGAAAGCACAAAAAAAGTGTGTTTTCGGTGCCTGTCTCATAGAAATATGATTGTACTGTAGGTATGCCAATCCCTAACATTTCTGCAGAAAGTGAATATGCAGATGTGACCTTCAAAATGGAGTCTGTGATTCTGATAGTGCTTATTCAAGGTTTATCAGGGAAGTAATTTAGAAGTAAACTTGGAAAGCGGCACAACAAAAAAAGTCAAACATCAAGAGTAAAGAAGTTTATTAAATAAACAGAGAGGCACCTGGGTGGCTTGGTCGGTTAAGCGTCCAATTTTGGCTCAGATCATGATCTCATGGTTCGTGAGTTTGAGCCCGGTGTCCGGCTCTGTGCTGACAGCTCAGGGCCTGGAGCCTGTTTTTGATTCTCTGTCTCCCCCTCTCTCTGCCCCTTCCCCACTTGTGCGCTGCCTCTTTGTCTCTCAAAAATAAATAAATGTAAAAAAATTAAAAAGAAAAAAGAAACAGAGAGTAGGGCACTAGAGTAGAAAACAGAGAGGAATGAATAAAGATGAACATAGAAGATACTAGAAGGTTTGAATTGTGTCTCAAAAAAAAAAGACACTTATTTTAGAAAGTTTCTTGACTGGGATATATGTAAAGAAGTTCATTCATAGGGATTTTGGGCTGTATTTGGCAGGTAGACCCTAGTTAATTGCCCGGCCGGAGTTAAGAAAATTGTCTAATCCAGCTCTAGTGTAAAATTCATTATTCTGGATATCTGTTCAAAAATCATTGATGTGGGTGTGGTGCTTCCTATGGGATAGGTGGGACTCCTTTTGGAGCAGTGTTACATATAATATGGAAGGGTACTACAGCATTCAATAAACAGCTAGCACCTATTATGTTCCAGACACTGTGCTAGGTCCTAGGGTTATAGCACCAAATGAAACCAAAAGCTCCTCCTTCCTATCTTACAATCTTTATCTCTTAGACATGAGTTTGAAGTGGGGGGGAAGAGTCTCAAGAACAGGAAAGTTGGTATGACGGTCAGGGATTTTAAGAAAAGAGGGTGCTAAATTCACTCAAGAAATCTGGAAACAGTGATATACTTATAAACCAGCTCTGGTAGGGAAGGGGAGATCTGATTTGTAGTATTTGCTGATTTCTATAACAACTACTTCTATCGCAGTTGATTTCAAGCTATTGATGGCTCATAAGATGCCCTGATGATTTAACAGTTGACTTTCAGTTGGGTTAAGATGGTCAGGTTGGATTATTTTTTTAAAGCAAGACCCAACTCTATGCTGGCTACCAGAAGAGCACTTTATTTTTTTTTTTAATGTTTACTTATTTTTGAGAGACAGAGAGAGGAGCCGAGAGAGAGGGAGACACAAAACTTGAAGTGGGCTCCAGGCTCCACACAATCAGCGCAGAGCTGGACACAGGGCTTGAACTCATGAGCTGTGAGATCGTGATCTGAGCTGAAGTTGGATGCTTAACCGACTGAGCCACCCAGGGGAGCACTTTAAATGTAGAGCATAAATAGGTTATAAATAAAGGAATGTAAAAAGATAATATACGCTAACACTAATAAAAAGGAAGCTGGAGTGCCTATTTTAATATCAAAGTAGATTTCAGAAAAAAGAGTATTACCAAGGATAAAGAGTTTTTTGTCATGATAAATGGGTGAATTGATTGAAGGACATAATAATCCCAGAAAAAGCTAAATGGTAGTGATAGAAAGCAGACCACTGGCAGGTAGATCTCCCACTGAGCTGCAGAAGCACTCTTCTTGGGCTCTCTCATACAATGCTAAGGGTATGGGAAATTGAAGGGGGGTGACATTGGACTTCCTACCATTCTGGGGCATACAGGTTTGAACTAATTTTATTTAAAAGAAGAAACAAAAAAGCTGGAACTACTCTAAAATCCTAAATGTTTGTGAAGCAGTTCATAAAACATACACACAAAAAATTTTGCAAATTAGAAAATATAATTTTAAAAAATTGCAATAGAAAAATAGTCAAAGAACACAAACAATTCAAAAAAGAATACAAACGATCATAGATAAAAGTGCTAATTACTACAGAAATATACATAGGAATGGTGCATCATTTTTCATTTACCAGATGGGCATGTTTTTTTTAAATGCATAATACACTTCATGTTAGTGACAATGTGGCACTCATTTATACTTTTGGTGAGAGTTTATTTAGTGTAATGTTTTTAAAGGACTTAAATTTAACTATTTTTAACCATTTTTCCATTTCTTTCATTTTATGGAGTTTATTCCAGAGAAGTACACAATTGCAAAGTATGCATGTTTTGCAGTATTATTTGTTTTAGTGACAGTTGGAACAATTCAAAAGTCATTGAGAAAGAAGAAATTTGCCAGCAGTCGCTCCAGTATTATCTCAGGCCCTTTCACCATCTTATTAATCTCCCTTCCATCTGGCTTGATTGCAGTTCCTGCAGTGTGTCATCCTGTTTCTTATTTTAGGATTCTATGCAGACCTAGAAATTGCTCCCCTCCTATTTCATGTGTCTAACTTGCTCATTCCTGAAGACAAAATTATGTCATTTTCTAGAAGTCTTCTTTGATTCTCCCCCTTGGCTAACTAGGGTCTCCCTCAAATTATCCTTGGGATCATTCACTATATAATAATAGTAATAATACTGGCTAACTCTTTTATAGCAATGGGTAAAGATAGTTTATATGTCTTAACTCACTTAATCCTCATAATAATCTTATCGGATAAGTACCATTATTATTACCACTCTACAGATGAAGAAAATGGAGGCACAAAATCACTTTCATATCTTTCAGTTAGAAAACGGCAGATTTGTAGAGTGCCTGGGTAGCTCAGTCAGCTAAGTGGCTGACTTCAGCTCAGATCATGATCTTGCAGTCTATGAGTTCGAACCCTGCATCAGGCTTTGTGCTAACAGCTCAGAGCCTGGAGCCTACTTCTGATTCTATGTCTCCTCTCTCTGCCCCTCCCCTGCTTTCTCTCTCTCTCTCAAAAAAATAAACATTAATATTTTTTAAAACAAATAATAAAATGACAGATTCAAACCCAGGAAATCTTGCTCTAACATATGTGGCTTTTATTTTCTGTCTTGTATTCAAGACTGTAAATGCCAAAAACAAACAAAGAAGGGCTGAAGCCAAAGGACTTTGAACTCCAAGAGTCTGGGAGGAAAAGAGACTGAGTCTACCAGGGAGAAACCAGGACAACCTGACAGGCCATAGGTGGGTGATTGCAAACTGGGGGAGATAAAACGCTCCACCATAGGCATGGAGGGGAGGGATCCCTTTCTGCAGAGGGACAAAGGAAAGAGAAAGAGTGGCAGAGGAAGCATCAGACTGTATCTGGACAAGAGAAAAAACTTGGACTGGGATGAAGAGGGATCCCATCTCTAACTGCAGGGCTTTCTTCAGATTGGGGTTGGCTACTCAGTTCAAGCATCTGCGGAGAAGGGGAGCCACCTCCAGGTTCAGTGATAGGTTAGCAACACAGTCTGCAGCAGGAGAAACTGATACATCCCTCTCCACCCCTGCCAAAGTGCCACAGCACAGGACAAAAGCAGCTGGGACCACATATCTGGTGGCATCAAGAGGTGCTTCCCCAAGACCAGGGCACATGGAGTGGGAGTTTAAATCCCAGCCAAGCATTGGGACACTGAATTTAGTGGAGTGAGACAGAATGCCTCATCTGCACCGGCGTACAGTGGGGGCAGCTCCAAAGGAGTGATTTGGGACACTGGGTCTTGGAGAAGAAATTGGGAGGGTTACCACTTTTCTTCCCATCACCACCAAGGTGGGGCCTCAGTGATCAGTCCACAGGACCCACAGTGGAGGCAGACCTGCCTCCACCAAACCAGGCACCTCTATGCCAGGTAACTGAGTATCTACTGGAGTGGGATAGAACCTGTGGAACAAGATGGCTCGCTCCTCCAGAACAGTGCTGCTGTATTGCCTGGATTGATTCTAGGACAATTCTTGTTATTTAGATATATTCTCCCTTCCTTTTCTCCTTCTTATCCCTTCCCTCCTCTAGGCCAGATACTCTGGTTGTTGGTTTGTTTAAATAGACATATTTAAACCATTCTCTCGATTCATGTTCTACACCTCCTTCTTTCCTCTTGAGGTGGATTATTCCACTCTCTGGAATAATCAAGCTGTATGGTTTCTCTGGGTAACTTTATCTTAGTTCCTTTTTCCTCACCTCTTTCTTTATTTTCCCTTCTCTCTCTCTGGATTAAGTCATTTAGTCTCTCTGCTTGGTCAATGTTCATTTCTCTTTTTCCCTGCCCCTGTCACTTCTCTCTTTGTATGTGCTCTTCCATCAGCACTGCCTCCACCATGTTCATTACCTGTAGCTGGTGTTTCTGGTTGTTTGCTTTTGGATTATTTTTTGGGTTTTGTGCATATTTTTGCATATTTTTGTTTCCTGTTTGTTTGTCCATTTGTTTTCCTTTCTAGGGCTACTTCAAGGAACAAATCAAAGCACACTTGGTGGAGGGTCCAAAACATCACTACAAGTAGGGAAATAAAATAACCAAAGTCACAACAACAGAGAGCAAGAAACACTCTCCAGAAAACAGCTCCTGAAGGGCCATGCCCTGGACAACGTATGACCCCTCTTTAATATAGCAGTGCTCACAGGTGCAGAGCACATAACAAGCTTTTAAAACTCATATGAGGGCAGAAAACTAGCCAAAATGATGAAATGCAAGAACTCTCCTCAAAAGAAATTCCAGGAAGAAGTGACAGCTAAAGAATTGATCAAAACAGATATAAGCCACCTGCTAAAGAGGCAGTCTTTTTTCCATCGGATACTCTTTCCTGCTTTGTCAAAAATTAATTGGCCGTACATGGAAAGAGCCTAAATGTCCATCATCCAATAAGTGGATCAAGAAGATGTGGTATATATACACAAGGGAGTACTACATGGCAATGAGAAAGAATGAAATATGGCCATTTGTAGGAAAGTGGATGGACCTCGAGGGTGTCATGCTAAACGAAATAAGTCAGGCAGAGAAGGACAGATACCATATGTTTGCACTCATAGGTCTAACAGGAAAACAGGAGAAGCCTAATGGAGGACCGGGGGAGGGGAAGAGGGAAACAGAGTTGGGGAGAGAAAGGGATGCAAAACTTGAGAGACTATTGAATGCTGAAAATGAACTGAGGGTTGAAGGGGAAGTGGGAGGGGGGAAAAGAGGTGGTAGTGATGGAGGAGGGCACTTATGGGGAAGAGCACTCGGTGTTGTATGGAAACCAATTTGACAATAAAATACTAAAAAAAACAGATATAAGCAACATAACTGAACAAGAATTTAGAACAATAGTCATAAAGTCAATTTCTGGGCTTGAAAAAAGCATAGAAGACGGCAGAGAATTAATTGCTACAGAGATCAAGGAACTAAAAAATAGTCATGATGAATTTAAAAATGCTACAAATGAGGTGCAAAACAAAATGGAGGCAGCCACATCATGGATTGAAGAGGCAGAGGGAAGAATAGGTGAATTATAAGATAAAATTATGGAAAAAGAGGAAGCTGAGCAAAAGAGAGATAAGAAAATATCCAGGATCATGAGGGAAGAATTAGAGAACTAAGTAATTCAATCAAACAGAACAATATTCATGTCATAGAAATTCCAGAAGAAAAAGATGGAGAGAGAGAGACAGGGGCTGAAGGTGTACTTGAACAAATCAAAGCTGAGAACTTCCCCAATCTGGGAAAGGAAACAGAGCTTGAAACCCAAGAGGCACAGAGAACTCCCTTCAGATATAACTTGAATCAATCTTCTGCACAACATATCATAGTGAAACTGGAAAAATAAAAGGATAGAGAATTCTGAAAGCAGCTAAGGATAAACAGGCCTTAACAGGCCTTAAAAGGTGGACACACAAGGGTAGTAGTAGACTTATATACAGAAACTTGGCAGGCCAGAAAGGAGTGGCAGGAAATCTTCAATGTGATGAACAGGAAAAATATGCAGCCAAGAATCCTTTACCCAGCAAGCCTGTCATTCAGGATAGAAAAAGAGATAAAGGTTTTCACAAACAAACAAAAACTGAAGGAATTCATCACCAATAAACCAGGCCTACAAGAGATCCTAAGGGGGACTCTCTGAGGGATATATTACAAGGACCACAAAGTACCAGAGACATCACTACAAGCATGAAACCTACAGATAACACAATGACTAAACTCATATCTTTCAATAATAACACTAAATGTAAATGGACTAAATGATCCAATCAAAAGACATAGGGAATCATAATGGAAAAACAAAAACCAAGACCCATTTATTTGCTGTCTACAAGAGACTCATTTTAGACCTGAGAACACCTTCAGATTGAAAGGAAGAGGATGGAGAACTATCTATAATGCTAATGGAAGTCAAAAGAAAGCTGGAGTAGTCATGCTTTTATATGACAAAATAGACTTTAAATTAAAGGCTATAACAAGAGATGAAGAAAGGCATTATATGATAATTACAGGGTCCATCCATCAGGAAGAGCTAACAATTATAAATGTCTAGGGACCGAATTTGGAAGCATCCAAATACATAAAACAATCACAAACATAAGCAATCTTATTGATAAGAATTGGTAACTGCCAGGGACGTTAATAATCTACTTACAGCAATGGACAGATCATCTAGACAAACAATCAGTAAATAAATTGCATATAAAAAGAATTATTCACCATGATCAAGTGGGTTTCATTCCTGGGCTGCAGGGCTAGTTCAATATTTGCAAATCAATCACTGTGATACATCACATTAATAAAAGAAACGACAAGAACCATCTGATCCTGTCAAGCAATGAAAGAAACCATCCTTTCTTAATAAAAACCCTCAAGAAAGTTGGGATAGAATGAACATACTTAAACATCATAAAAACAATTTATGAAAAGCCCACAACTAATATCATCCTCAATGGGGAAAAACTGAGGCTTTCCACCTGAGATCAGGAACATGACAAGGATGTATCCTCTCACCACTGTTCTTTAACATAGTGTTGGAAGTTCTAGTATCAGCAATCAGACAACAAAATGAAATAAAAAGCATCACAATTGGCAAAGATGAAGTCAAACTTTCACTATTCAGGGACAACATGATACTCTACATGGAAAACCCAACACACTCCACCAAAAATCTTCATAATGGATCCATGAATTCATCAAAGTAGCAGGGTACAAAATCAATGTACAGAAATCAGTCGCATTTTTATATACCAATAATGAAGCAACAGAAAGAGAAATCAAGGAATTGATCCCATTTACAACTGCACCAGAAACCATAAAATATCTAGGAATAAACCTAACCAAAGATGTGAAAGATCTGTAAGCTGAAAACTATAGAAATCTTATGAAGGAAATTGAAGAAGACACAAAGAAATGGAAAAACATTCCATGCTCCTGGATTGTAAGAATAAATATTGTTAAAATGTCAATACTACCCAAAGCAATCTACACATTCAATGCAATCCCCATCAAAATAGCACCAGCATTCTTCTCAAAGCTAGAACAAGCTATCCTCAAATTCGTATGGAAATACAAAAGACCCCAAATAGCCAAAGTAATATTGAAGAAGAAAACCAAAACGGGAGGCATCACAGTCCCAGACTTTAGCCTCTACTACAAAGCTGTCATCATCAAGACAGTATGGTATTGGCACAAAAACAGACACATAGACCAACTGAATAGAATAGAGAACCCAGAATTGAGCCCACAAATGTATGGCCAATTAATCTTTGACAAAGAGTATCCAATGGAAAAAAGACAGCCTCTTTAACAGGAGGTGCTGGGAGAACTTGACAGCAGCATGCAGAAGAATATAACTAGACCACTTTCTTACACCATACACAAAAATAAACTCAAAATGGATAAAGGACCTGAATGTGAGACAGGAAACCATCAAAACCCTCGAGGAGAAAGCAGGAAACAACCTCTTTGACCTCAACCACAGCAATTTCCTACTCAACACATCCCCAAAGGCAAGGGAATCAAGAGCAAAAATGAATTATTGGGACCTCATCAAGATAAAAAGCTTCTGCACTGCAAAGGAAACAATCAACAAAACTAAAAGGCAACCAACAGAATGGGAAAAGATAGTTGCAAATGACATATTGGATAAAGGGCTGGTATCCAAATCTATAAAGAACTCACCAAATTCCAAACCCAAATAACAAATAACCCAGTGAAGAAATAGGCAAAAGACACGAATAGACACTTCTCCAAAGAAGACATTTAGACGGCCAACAGACACATGAAACAATGCTCAATGTCACTCATCATCAGGGCACTACAAATCAAAACCACAATGAGACACCACGTCATGCCCATCAGGGTGGCTAAAATGAACAAATTAGGAGACTATAGAAGCTGGTGAGGCTGTGGAGAAACGGGCACCCTCTTGCACTATTGGTGGGAATGTAAAGTGGTGCAACCACTCTGGAAAACAGTGTGGAGGTTCCTCAAATAATTAAAAATAGAACTATCCTCTGACCCAGCAATAGCACTGCTAGAAATTTACCCAAGGGATACAGGAGTGCTGATGCATAGGGGCACATGTACCCCAATGTTTATAGCAGCACTATAAACAATATCCAAATCATGGGAAGAGGCTAAATGTCCATCAACTGATGAATGGATAAAGATGTGTTTTATATATACAATGGAATACTACTTGGCAATGAGAAAGAATGAAATCTGGCATTTGCAGCAACGTGGATGGAACTGGAGGGTATTATGCTAAGTGAAATAAATTAGTCGGAGAAAGACAAATACCATATGTTTTCACTCATATGTGGATCTTGAGAAACTTAACAGAAGACCATGAAAGAGGGGAAGGGGAGAAAAAGTTACAGAGAGGGATGGAGGCAAACCATAAGATACTCTTAAATGCTTAGAACAAACTGAGGGTTGATAGGGGTTGGGGGAGAGAGAAAATGGGTGATGGGCATTGAGGGGGACACTTGTTGGGATGAACACTGGGTGTTTTATGGAAACCAATTTGACAATAAATTATATTTTTTAAAAAGACTATAAATGCCATGAGAACATATGCTGCATGTTTAATACTGTATCCCCAGCACCTGGCAAAGTTCCCGCTACATTGTGGATTCTCAAAAAGTTAAATAAATGAATGAAATAATAAATGTAGTAGTGGAATAAATCTATACTACGGACAAATAGTTTTGTAAAATATAAGATCTTGCTATGCTTTAGCAAGACTAGTCATTCTCCACCATTGATGACTCTGTGAGCAGAAGCCACTGGACTCACATCCTTTCTAAGCAGGGGTGAGCCTGGCTTTGTACCCAGGACCTGAAGTTTGCAGGCATAACACAAAACACCAACCCTGCAGCTTCTTATCTGGGCTAACCCCTGTGTCTGGAATGTCAACAGGAAAGGCAGTAAATAGAGAAGTGACTTACTTTCCTTGGTGTTTTGTACTTCCAGGTGAAGATATTCTTCAAATTCTTGGCGATTACTGGGATTAGACATAAATCTGCGGTACTTGCAAAAGCTCTTAATAAGGCTAATCATTTTCAGCCAGCCTCTCTTCTGGGAAAAGAGAGAGGGGTATGCCATCTTCATCAGTATAGCTTCTGTTCAGTGAAAGCCTACTATGCCAGAAACTTGACATTCATTACATTTAATCCTTACAATACCTCCTTTATAAGAAATAATCTTTAGCTCTTATTTAAAGATGAGGAAACTCAGGTCAGAGAATTGTAAGCCTTCCCTAAATTAAGTGGATAGTGGGTAGAAGATTCTGTCTTTACCTAGGAATGGGGCCACTGGCAATGCTCCATCTACTGTCATTTTTCAATGGTAAGATTTAAGACGCCATGATTAGGAGAGAGAGTGTGAGAGCCAAGCACAGGAAGAAAACAGGAGTCAGAGGTAAGTAAAACTCACCAGAAGAGAATAATGGCTTGGGCAGATTTGAAGTGCTGAAGAATTAAGGAAATGAGTAAAACCATCCCTAATCATTAAAAAGAGGAAAAATATAATTACATGTGCACCACACACACACACACACACACACCACACAAATGCATTTTATAAATTCCTCATCTGTTTCATAATGCCCAGTGACCATGGTCATTCATGGTATCCTGACATTGAATTGACTCATGCATGGAAGAAACAAAGAGGAGAAAGGAAGGGGCAGAAGTTTTCATATCTGGAGTACAGGATCAATGGGCATAGATGTTATTTTCAGAAATATCTTAGCATAATTTTTGGAGTCAGATGGAACTGGGCTCAAATTTTTCTGATACTAATCAACTCTACAACACATCGAGCAAGTGGTTATTTAAAGGAAGCGTGAATTTTTTCTCAGTTCATATGAAGAGACTTTCCTGAGTAACATTCTTATCTGGGGGAGCATGTTTCTTAGTGGAGGGGGTCTGAAGTACACTGGGATTTACTGAGAAACTTCTTTGTAAAAACTGTATTATTGCCATTTCCTTACAAAACTATATTTTGGAAAATTATATACTGCCAATTAAAGTGCTTTTGTGTGAGCTGGAAAAATATTCCTGTCTCCTCTTTCCTCCCTTTTCCTCTCCTCCCATGGAGAAAGAATGGGTTAAATAAATGATACTTTTGGAAGGAGAAAATGGACATGTACCGCCGTCGGCCTTCTGCATTCTCTCTCTGGGAGCTGCTTATTGGCAGGATGCTTGTATTTAGGCCTGCCTTTGTCATTCGTAAGGGGTTCACTCAGGTAAACGCAGGCCTAAGCTGTTCCATTTTGCCAGTGGCTGGAGCTGTAACTAAGTTTAATTGACGTGCAAAGGATTATTAAGCCCATTTGGCTTCAAGGCCAATCCGTGTCCTTCAAACTAGCTTTCAGCCGTTAAAACACTTACATTTTGGGGACGCCTGGGTGGCTCAGTCAGTTAAGCCTCTGACTCTTGGTTTCTGCTCGGGTCATGATCTCACAGTTCATGAGTTTGAACCCCAGTGTGGAGCCTGCTTGGGATTCTTTCTCTCCTTCTCTCTCTCTCTGCCCCTTCCTCCTCCTCCTCTTCTTCCTTCTCTCTCTCTGTCTCTCAAAATAAATAAATTAACTTTAAAAAGTTTTTTAAAAACACTGACATTTTGATCCCCATGTATCTGACCCCTATGTCTATCACTCAGTTGGTTCTAATCACAGAGTGAAGATAGGGATTTTCTTAAATTCCCACTGTAATAATTTCTCTGGGCCTCAGAATATTTTTGTAAAATGTGAATTAAGAAGCCTCTCCAAAAGAGTAGTTGTTTTGGTGAATAAATAAGCTAACAATGAAACTGTTTTGCATGGCTGACAATGCCTAAGCAGTGCTTTTCTTGTCCCCAGTGTCTTGTCTTCACGGTCTTTCTCACTGACCTTAGATTCATGTAGGTAAGTTGTTGTCTTTGAGGGCTTCCTATAAGTTTGCACTTCAATATGGCTTTCCTGAGGGTAAGGTGGGAACAGCTCTTGGTAATCTTTAAACCTGTCAAAAGGAGACCAAGCACATCACACACCTGGTACATAAAAGGTAACAATGAAGGCAAACCTATCTCAGCTTTTGAAAGAAGTCTAGAAAATGGGAATATTCTTCTTACAATTTCAGTCCTTTGCTAATGTCAGCCTATCCTTCCTAATCAATACCGTACTGTTCTTCGTACAAGGAGATGACCTGCAGTGTGGGAGTGTGTGCATGGGTGTGTGCGCATGCATGCGCGCAGGTAGGTAAGTAGAGGATTCGAGATAAATCTGACTTTTCTCTTGTAGGGAAACTCTGGCAGTGAACTTTGGCATTTGAGATTCTTTGAGTACTACAGCTTTCAGAAGCCAATGAGCAGGTCCAGAAAGAATCATGGCCTTCACTGATCAATACTCACCACTTTTCTTCCAGAGATTTCATGACATAGCTCTGCACCATTAATAATGTAGCTGTGCTGATATGACCCATGCGAGAGATTTCTTGGATAAAAGGAGCATCACACTGCAGTATTTCTTCTAAAAATGCAAGAGAGAAAAAGTCCTCATCTTCTTGTCTACCATTTCTGAGGTAGCCAGTGTGGTTTTTTTTATCTTAGAGTCTGTCCCTTATTCTCAATCTGGTTAGACTCTGAACTCTCCACAATTTGTTTGAAAATCTCAAAAGCATGGTTGCAGAGCAAATACAGCCCTGATTTACTTCCATTCAAATTCCTAAGAGGAGTGCTTAAGGGGAGAGAAATATTTAAAGGACTCATCTCTGTAGCTAGTTTAAAGTTTTTTATTTAGGAAGAGAGCAGAACAGTAAAGGATTAATGTTAAACTGCTGGGGTAAATGGGGAATCCAAGATTAAATAAGTTTCATGAGGGCAGTATAATTCTCCAGGTGTTTAGAGACTATTTTGTTCATGAAAAAGACTTGAAAATTTATCGAGGACAAGATCTACATATTTCTCTTTGTCTTCTTCCTGAGGCTCAATAAATAAATATTTCTTACAAGTAAAGATTTGCCAGTTTTACCACGCTTTTTACTTTCATAAAATTTACAACCTGATCTAGGTTACCACAAGCAACTACACACACACACACACACACACACACACACACACACACACACACACCTGTTCATTTGTGCCTAAATAAAAGGCTTTACCTTCATCAGTTTGCTATGGATTTGTTTACTTTGAGGATGGAATTATGCTCACCTCTCTTTTTTTCCTCCAGAATTATAGGTCAATACTTTACCTGCAACTTTTGTTTCTGGCCAACATGAATTTACATGGGTCAAATTGTCCTCCCTCCATAGGCAAGAAAACAAAATTTATGAAACAATGATTTTCAGGGAGACAGTTTTCTCCTTCCCAGTAAAGCTCTGTCTACAACCCATAATTGGTGGGAACTCCAATTTTACATGTAGCTAACTCTTGCTTTTATATCTAATTTCTGTCAAGTTGATTTAAGGGTCAGATAACTTGAGTTTGAGTTCAAGTTCTTTGTGTTTCATATTCCTTATTCGTAAAATGGAGCTATTCATTCCTACCTTATAGAGATTAAATAAGATCCTGTTTTCAGTGTTGAATACAGTTAAATAAGAGAATATATTTCACATATAAATACAAGTGTCTTACACTGGCTTCTCATACTAGTATTATACTTTGCATTGATTATTGTTGCTCTCTGCTTTTACTGTCCCGTTAGATCTTTGTCTCATTACCGCTCATGTGGCTTCTGCTCTATTCTGCTCTTTCGGGGGACTCACATGAGGCAGGTATTCCATCAAAGTCTTCTCCTAAAATACTAAAGGGAAAAGGAAACAATATCAAAAAAAAAAAAAAAGAAAGAAAGAAAGAAAGAGAAAAAGAGGATGCCTACCAGCAGGGACTTTGCCATGGAAGAAAGTCTTGATTATATTTTCAAACAGAGACTTGTAAATTTTTTCATTTGTCTCAATACTGAGCTTATGCATGGCTATCAGGAATTTCAAGGGGCTATCAGCCTGTTGTTCTCTGAGGAACTCCTTTAAGTATTCCAAGTGGCCTGTATTTAGGAGGACTTCTGTCAAGTTTCTGGAAAACAAGAAAGCATCATTGGTGACCCTGGATTCTGTTCTAAGTATGGAATGGGGAAGGGCATCTCCCAGACTGTGGGGCCTTTAGCTGTATGTAAAAAATAGGGTGAAAAAACTGGTTACTATTTCCTTAGAGATAAATTTAAAATTTTATATGCACATGTACGCCAGTGTTTATAGCAGTGCTTTCAACGATAGCCAAATTATGGAAAGAGCCTAAATGTTGATCAACTGGTGAATGAATAAAGAAGATGTGGTTTATATATATAATAGGATACTACTTGGCAATGAGAAAGAATGAAATCTTGCCATTTGCAGCAACATGGATGGAATTGGAGGGTATTATGTTAAGTGAAATAAGTCAGTCAGAGAAAGACAGATATGTTTTGACTTAAGTGTGGAACTTGAGAAACTTAACAAAAGACCATGGGGAAGGGAAGGGGAAAAATAGTTACAAATAGAGAAGGAGGGAATCATACTGTAAGAGACTCTTAAATACAGAGAACAAGTTGAGAGTGATGGGAGGTGGGGGAGAGGGGAAAATGAGTGATGGGCATTGAGGGGGGGCACTTGTTGGGATGAGTACTGGGTATTGTATATAAGCGATGAATCATAGGAATCTATCCCCAAAACAAAGAGCACACTGTATGCACTGTATGTTAGCCAGTTTGACAATAAATTATATTAAAAAAGAGTAAAATAAAGTAAAATATAAATGTAGACTTCTACTTCCATTAAAAAGTAAAATAAAAATTTACATATCCACCCTAAGCTTGGTTCAATCATTTGATAACTCTAATGCAGGAGGAGAGGTATTTTAAAAGAGATAATTTTTTTCAAGGAAATCCTCTTTTCACATCATGCATTTAAAGCACCTCCTAACTGGCGGTCATTTCAGTGAGGCAGAGCATGAGTGATCAGTTGTTACTGATCAAAATTTCTAAATGTCTTTTGTTGACTTATTCTTCCACATTTCCTTAAATATATGTGCCCCTAATGTTCAATCTTCAAATTTTTTTTTACTTTTGCCTTATGACTCCCCCCCACCCCCTGAGGAATGTCTGCATCCTCGGGGTTTCAGTTTTCATTAATATGAGGAAGTGGTTTAAATTTCATTTCAATTTTCACTGATACCATATCTCTAGTTCCCATGACTTCCACTTCAAAATTTCAACTGCCCTTTGAACCTTATCTTTGTCATAGTTAATATTTAATAATAATATACAAATAACCACATGTTGTTCAACTTACTCTTCTTCCTTTATTACCTATTTCATTAAGTATGATATTAGCGCTCAGGTTTTTTTTTTTTATAGATGGTCTTTATTTATAAGAGAGAGTATGCTTCTATCTTAAGCTTTGAGATGAATTTTTTATGGGTGATGAATTTTTTAAAATGCTTTTCATGCATCAATTGAGATAATAATGTGGAGTATCCCACCACTTTATTAACATGGCATATTGTATTAGTTGATTTTGAGATGTTAAAGCAACTGCGCATTCGTAGGATAAATCTGCTTTACTTTACTTCATTAAACATAATGCTGACAAGTCTTTGATAAGTCCAACATCTAAATAACTTCAGAGATAGCTTCTATTGCTTGCTTTTTTCCTTTTGTGTATGAGTCATACTTTCCTGAGTGCTTTTTATTTTGGTGGGGGGAGGGGTATTCTCATAATTTGTTGTTCTTTAAAGTTGACATTTTACATAAAATCATAATTTACATAGTTCTGAAATTTTTTGACAGGTTCATCCAGTGTCAACATTACTTTTTTTTTCTAAGAGAGAGAGAGAGAGAGAGAGCACAAGAGAGAGGGGTACAGGGAAAGAGAATCTTAAGATCCAATGTAGGGCTGGATCTCACGACTGGGAGATCATGGCCTGACCCAAAATCAAGAGTCAGAAGCTTAACCAACTGAGCACTTAGGTTTCCCTTTATCATTGCTTTTAGGGGGAGACAATTTGTGATGTTCTTCCTCTACCATTCCAGAAGTTTGATTCTTCCTCTTCAGTGGTTTTAAAATCTTTATCTTCCCTTCCATTTTCACTCCCATTGTTTAATTCAAGTTTTTTTTTAAATGTTTATTTATTTTTGATAGAAGGAGAGAGAGTGCAAGAGTGGGAGGGGCAGAGACAGAGGGAGGATCTGAAGCAGGCTCTGAGCTGCCAGTGCAGAGCCTGACATGGGGTTTAAACTAACAAACTGTGAGGTCATAACCCGAGCCAAAGTCGAATCTTAACCAACTGAGCCACCAGACACCCCTAATTCAAGTTCTTAATATCACTTATATGAACAACTGCAACAACCTTCTGACTATTATTTCTGTCTTCAGTCTCTGATGCTCTGACTCCTCATGTATCATTACTACTTGTGCCAAGGTAATGTTTTCTAAATCCATATAATAGGTATTTCTGGTACTCTTTTCCAACAAACCTCAAGAAATTCTCATTTCCAGTTAATCAATACAAATTCCTTAATAATTCTTTCAAGATTTTATTTCTGTTATTTGGTCTCAATCTGGCTTTCTAATATTATGCTTTATGTCTCTTCACCCCATGCATTGTATGCTTTAACACCACTGGACTATTTTCATGTTTTTAAGTTCTTTTGCATTTTTAGTTTATATGTTTGTGTCATTTCTTTAGCTTGGAAGGTTTAGCCCTACCCTCAAAATACTCTCATTTCTTTGCACATGACATGAAATTGTACATGTAGTTTAGGGTCTCTTCTGATAGTTTAACTTTTCCTAATCCTAACTCAAAATTCCTTCTATTTCCTATACCCTTATAGTAATTATTCAATATTTTATTATAACATTTTAAGATGAGCCTTGTAAGGGCAAGGAATATATTTCATTTTTGTAACATTAGTGTCTGTGACACAGTATATGTTCAATAACTGTTTATTACATTGAATGAGGGATAGGGACAAGGTTAGAGAGAAATTCAACTGTAGTATTCGTGGGGCATTCTGCTTTGGTCTTAACTGAAGACATGAGACTGGACTATAACAGTTCTGTGATACTTAACCAAATTGGAGAATAGGTATTTCTGTAGACACAGTGGAAAGTGGTGCAAATTTGAACAGCAAAAGAAATAAATGATTAATGGTCAGAGAACAATTTCAGTTCCTTCAAGGGCAGGAAGATCTATCCAGAGTATTTAGAAGAGAGAGAGGACTTGTCAGCCTCAATGAATGTTATCAGTAACTGAAAGCATACTTCGGAGAGCTTTCTCTATGCAAAATATTCTCCTAGTGAGTTTGACTACCAAGTCTGTATGTGTTACTGTATCTTTATCTTCTTTAAGGACTTTTCATATACCTAGTCATTACTAGGTCATTATTGAATAAAAAATAAATAATTGAATGAATGGCATCGCCTACAAGAAAATCATAGTCAAGTTGAGAAAATAGAAAACGTACCTAAAAAATAAAGAGCAGTGAAAGCTAGTACATGATAAGTGCTTTGTGGTGTATTTTAGGGATTTAGTATTCAGAGAAGAGGGAAGTCATAGCGACATACATCTGAAGAACTTTTTATGTAGAGGTGGCACTTGTGGTAAGGTAAGTAGAAAGAAGTGGACACTTTTGGGAAAAAAGGGCCACAGAGTTTTTTTCCTAGAAGTGAGACCTTAATAAGGTTTAATCCAGGATTGATTATAAGGGAGAGAGACATGAGATAAGGAACCAGTTAGGTTACTACAATAGTACACGATACAGAAAAACAAATAAGCAAGAATATGTGTACAGAGATGTTTATTATGGCAATATTTACAGCAGTGAAAAATTAAAAATAATATATTGTCCATTAAACAGTTCATAAATATGTTTATTAAAAACATGCTACATCTATACTATGAGAAAAGGTAGAAATATACATACTGACATGAAACGTTATCCATGATAGTTTTTTGAGTTAAAAAATGTGATTTTATAATATATACTGCATGGTGTCAATTCTTGAAAATAAATAATTGGTTTAAAATACAAAGTGTGGGGGTGCCTACATGTCCAACTTTTGGTTTCGGCTCAGGTCATGATCCCTGCATCGTGAGATAAAGCCCCATATCAGACTCAGTGCTGATAGCATGGGGCCTGCTTGAGACTCTTTCTCTCTTTCTCTCTCTCTACCCCTCCCCTGTTCTCTTTTCTCAAAATAAATAGACATTGTGTGTATGTTTATGATATATGGGAAAAAGTTTTAAAAAACCCATATACAGAAGGATAAGTTTAGCATTAGACATGTTGAGATTAAAGAGGGCTTGTGTCTGGAGACTACTGTGTACCAGATCCTGTGTCTTACCTGGGTCGTAAAGACGGCTTCCTCACAGCAGCCTTTTTGTAATGGGACGTTTTCCTAGGTACAGATGAAACCTTTCTTGGTTCTCTGATAATTTCCACGGCAACATCTAATGAAAAAATCACATTAGGGAATACCGTGTTATAAGAACATTTCAGAGAATAAGAAGGGACAGACTAAAAGGATATTCATCAGACATTGAGTGCATCTGGAAAAATCGCAGTCCCCACAACTGCCAACATCTCAGGCCATGACTGCTGAAAAGAAATTTAGGGATGATTTTATTCCTGACTTCAGTCCAGGCCGTGTTATCTAAGTCTGCTGGCCATTAGGCCAAGAACTCACCTTCCTCAGAAGACTGCGGAGACCAAGTCTATTTTTTTTCTTATTTCAACACCAAATTTCGTCTATCATTCCCCCAGTCAGCCATTTTGACTAGACCATACTCCACATGACATTCAATCTGCCTTGACACCTCTGTGATCCCATCCTATGCCCTTTCACTCTGGAACTCCTGCTGTGTGATCAGCAAACCCTTACAGGGTCTTGACCTCTTTGTTAAGAATTCCCTCTATCTTTTTACTTTAATTGAAATCATTCTCTTTCAGGAGAACAGTGCACCCACTGCAAGCTTCTTAAAAGGTATTATATCACACCATACACAGTTTAGAGTGGGTATCTGATTCTCTAATGCCATCTAAAAACCATTGTTTCAAAAAAATATATTAAGACATTACTACTGAAGAACAACAGATTCCAAGGATCTCAGTATTTTAGGAGACCCCTCTGAGGTGAGTATTGTAGAAGAAAATATAAACTATCAATTCATTAAGGGCAAGGATGTTATATTACTTCTCTCATGCCCCAGAAGTGAGAACATGTCCTAGTTACATAGTCAATGCTTTAAAATGTTTATTAAATAGAATATACTCTCACAGAGAATTTTTGTGTGGTTTGGTAATACTTTCAGTGACAGCATACAAAAAACAAAAGATTGAAAGCAATAGAGGTATGTACTGGTTCTAAAAAGATGCAGTTGAATAGGTGAGAAAATAAAATCAAAACTGTAGAAGACTAGATACAAAAAAAAAATTCACACAAAAGAAACTAAAAAGAAAAACCTTCTAATACAAACACTTACAAATGATGAATTAAAAAAATAACATTTTAAAACTCATTGTAAGCTTGTAAAAAATTAAGAAAAAAATAAAAACATAGAAATAAGAAACAAAGATGATGTTAGAGACTAGAAAGGTAAGCTCACACACTAGAGTGTTAGTGTTAAAACAATAAAAGATCAGAAGACAAAAACTACTGGCCTTTAGAACATGGACAAAAATCCTGTTTATTCTCAACACACTTATCAATAATGACAGTTGCTACTGAAAATTTTAACAAAGCTTTTGGCAGACTCTCAAAGCAAAAGAAGGCAAAATCGCAAAACAGCAAAGGAAAAAAGGCTCTGATAAGTACCCCAGTCTTTTAACTGGGATTTCAAGAAGTAAGGAAACCCAGAAATAGCTCATCTATCATTAGGAATAAAAACTGGCTTTGTACCAACTCAATCCCTAAATCGATTAAGGTTATTTGAATGCTATTTGTCTTTCAGATACACACCAAAATCCTCTCTGGAGGAAAATAACATTAGCGAGAGCCTCAAATTATCTCTACAAATTTCTTACCAACAATGTTCACAAATAAAGCAGAAATAAAAAGGTATTTGAAAAGTCGTGGCCAAAAACCAAGGGGAAAAATTGATAGTTGAAATAGGCATATGAAATCTAAATATGGACTTTAAAGTTACTATTATTAAGATAGTTCAAGGAATTAAAAGGAGGAAAATACCAACATAGACTGAATATCAGACAAGAAAAATATTCTAAAAATAAAAAATTTAATTACTAAAATTAAAAATCAATAAATTGGTTTAATGACAAAGTCTACACAACAAAGTGAGAATTAGTGAACTAGGTTTTAAATCAAAAGAAAATATGCAGACTGAAACATATGGAGAAAAATATGGAAAATAAATAAAAAATCACATGAGACAAGCATGTGGCTATACTGTCAAAAATATATGTAGTAAGTTTATCAGAAGAAGAGAAGAAATAAAATAGAGCAGGACAAATATTTGAAGAGATAATTGAAAAATTTCTAAAACTGACAACTGACATCAAGTCAGAAATTCAAGAAGTCCTGAAATCACAATAGCATAAATACTTAAGTACATCATAGTAAAATTGCATGAAAGGAAAGAAAAAAAGAAAATATGGGGGGAGAGTGGAATGAATAAAATAAATACTTCCTCTTACTAAATAATTTCAGTAAAGACTTCAGACTGACTTCTCAAAATGAACTAAGGTAACATATATGCAGTAAAAGTAGTAATTTAAATTAATCTTTAACATGTTAATGATGCATTTTGAAATCTATAAAGTATCCACTGAAAAGAGAAAACATGTAAAAATAACACATTTGGAGTGCCTGGGTGGCTCTGTCTTTGGCTCTGTCTTAAGCTCAGGTCATGATCTCATAGCTCGTGAGTTGGAGCCCCGCATCAGGCTCTGTGCTAACAGTTCAGAGCCTGGAGCCTCCCTCCGATTCTCTGTCTCCTTCTCTCTCTCTCTCTCTGCCCTTCTCCCATCATGACCTCTCTTTCAAAAATAAATAAAACATAAAATTTTTTTTAAATAATAAAAAATAAAAACAATACATTAGCACAAAGGATATATAGAATTATTAATCCAAAAAACTTGTAATCTTTAAAAAAAAGCCAAAAGGAGGGAAAGGGAACATAAAACAGAAGGGACAAATAGAAAATAGTAAGGTAGCATTTAAAACCTAATACATGAGAAGTTACAGTGAATGTAATCAGACTAAATACTCTAATTAAAAATTTTTTAATAATTGTTTATTCTTGAGAGAGAGGGGGGACAGAGTGTGAGTGGGAGAGGAGCAGAGGGTGAGGGAGACAGAGAATCTGAAATAGGCTCCAGACTGAGCTGTCTGCAGAGGCCCTGACACAGGGCTTGAACTCATGAACCGTGAGATCATGACCTGAACCGAAGTTGGATGCTTACCTAACTGACTGAGCCACCTATGTGCCCCTAAATACTCTAATTAAAAGGCAATTCTCAAATTGGATTTAAGAAAATGAAAATACTAACAAAAAAAGATTCTGCTTTAAAGAGTCTCACTTTAACTATAAAAGAAGGAGATATTAAAAAAATAAAAGAGTGGAAAAGGATATAACAAGCAAACACTAGCCAGAAAGAAAAGTGATGACTATAATAATATTAGAAAGAGTAAACAATAAAGTAAGAAGCATTAGATATAATAAATTGCTCTATCAGAAAGCTATAATTCCAAATTTGCTTGTATCTAGAGGTGTAGTCCCTAATAATATAAAGGAAAAACTGCAAGTCTTAAAAATAAGAAAGAAAGAAAGAAAGAATTAAAGAAAGAAAATCCACAGAGTGGAGGATTTAAATTTTTCTTTTGGTAATAGATACAAATGTAAACTAAAACTATCATTAAAGATAGAGAATATCTGAATATAGTCAAATACACCTAACTGCAAATACAGAATACTGCATCCAACATTACATGCTTTATAGATAATCAATTGTAACAAGAGGGTATCACACGCAACTTAACATATTTGAAATTTCAAATGAAATCAAGTTTGTAGAAAATACAATATATTAAAGTGATATAAGAAGAAAGAGAAAGTCTGTAAAGTCCTATATATTTTTAAAGAAATTAAGTTTGTAATTAAACCCCTCTCTGAGATTAAGACAAGGGTGTTGGCCAACACTATTTCTATCTGAAAGGGTAGTGGAGGCCCTAGTAAGAACAATGAGGGGGTGCCTGGGTGGCTCAGTCAGTTAGGCGTCCTAGTTCGGCTTAGGTCATGATCTCATAGCTAGTGAGTTCAAGCCCCACTTCGGGCTCTGTGTTGACAGCTCAGAGCCTGGAGCCTGCTGCGGATTCTGTGTCTCCCCTTCTCTCTGCCCCTTCCCTGCTCATTCTCTCTCTCTCTCTCTCACAAATACATAACCATAATTTTTTAAAAGACAATGAGGTAATGAAAATAAATCAAAGGTATAAATATTTTAGAACAATTATAAAACTCTTTGTTGGCAGAGGGCACAATTGTGTATATATAAAACTCAAACAAATTTGCAGACAAATTTTTAGAATGAATAATTTAGGAAAGTGGTGGAGCACAAGACAAACATGTAAAGATCAACTGTATTTCTATATGCCAGACACAATTTAAAAATGAAACTTTAAAAATTATACTATTTGCAAGTGTATTAGAAAACATCAAACACCTAGAAACAAATATAAAGCTATAAAATAAAATTACATGTAAAACTATAAAATACTATTGAAAGAAATTAAATAAAACTTAAATAAATGGAGACATAAACTAAATTTTTGGGTTAAAAAGTATAATAGGGGAATACCTGGGTATCCCAGTCGGTTAAGCATCTGACTCTTGATTTTGGCTGAGGTCATAATCTCATGCGTTCAAACCCTGCATCAGGTTCTGCACTGGCAGTGTGGAGCCTGTTTGGGATTCTCTCTTTCTCCCTCTCTTTCTGTCCCTTCCATGCTCTCTCTGTCTTTCTCTCTCTCTAAATAAATAAATAAACCTTAAAAAATATAATAGGAAATGACATCATAGAAAATGATAAATAGGGAGCTTCAAGGATCCATCTTCCATAAAAGCAACTAAAGATGTGCCAAAAATGGTCAGAATCATGGCTTTATAAGACTCTGGAATCTGACCAAAACTTAACAATAAGTGAAAGAGAGAATAAAGAAGTGGCTGCATCTGTTAAGAAAATGCTGTGGATTTTAAGTTGTCCACCTACCATTCCTCCATTCCACACCAGTGGTGGCCATATGTCAGCAGCTTACATTCTTGAGGAAGGTTGCTATTGCCAAAGGTAGCAGTATGGATCTAATTTTCAAAGAATGTACTTGTCACTTGGGAACTGAGGTTGTCTGTTGGCTTCCTGAAGTATTTGTACAAGGACTAGTCTTTGTTTTGCTCTCTTTGGAGTGGTTTCGGGGCTGAGATGCATCCCACGTGACATTTGCTGGAAGCATTTAAAGGCAAAAGTACTGGCTATATTAGCTTGGGTCAACAGTTGAGACACCAGACAGACACAAAGTTGGGGAAAGGTGAGGTTACAAAAGTAGATACATGGGGTATTAAGGGCTTTAAAAATTCCCAGACATACTGGAGAATTAAAAAACCTATTCATATGCTCAGAACTGGATGCATGCTCAGAAATTATGAGAAGATCCACAACTATCATGTCTAGCTGAACTTCAGGGTCCAGGCAAAGGGGAAATTAAGGCTAAGGCAGAGTTGCATATGACCTGGCTGAGCATCAAAAGAGTATTACAACACATAGCCAATCTGCAAAGACCAGTAGAGTAATTTTTCTTATGATTTCTTCTCCTTTCCTTTCCTTTTCTTTCTTTCTCTTTCTCGTTCCCATTCTCATTGTCATTCTCTTTCTCTTTCCCTTCCTTCCTCCCTTTCTGACATTTAAGGAGACTATCAAAGCACTAGTTGGCCATAAGGTAACAGAACACAGATTTCAGTGGTCACACATAATAAAGAATACAGGCTTTACAACAATAGTTGAGAAAAGTCACACACACACACACACAGACACACACACACTCACACAACCTACAAAAGCAGCAACAGTAAACTTGAAGGAGAGGGGAAAAATCTGATTTTGTCACATTATGATGCTCAATATGTACAGTCTTCAACCAAAAAAAAAAAAACAACCCACAAAACCCTGAGTCGTGAAAAAAAAAAAAAAACACCCACATATGGCCCATTTACAGGAAAAAAATCAATATTAACTGCCCATATAAATCTGGTCATTGTACTTATAAGACCAAAATTTTAAATCAACTGTCTTAAATATGCTCCAAGAGATAAAGGAAAACATGAACAAAGAACTAAAGGAAGTGAAGAGAATGGTATCTCACCATATAGAGTATCAATAAAGAGATAGAAATGACAAAAGAAATCAAATAGCAATTCTGAAGCTGAAAAGTACGATAATTTTGAGTTAAATGAAATTGAAAATATCATATACCAAAACATATCGGATGAAGCAAAAACATTGCTCAAAGAGAAATCTATACTTGTAAATTCAGATATTAAAGAAAAAGATAACAAATCAGTAACTAAAACTTACACCTCTAGGAGCTAGATAAAGAGTAGCAAGCTAATGTAGGGGACCGCCATGTTTCTGTCTGCCTCAAGGCTAGGATTATTCACTCAGCAGAGTGAGCCAGTAAACAAGATTTGCATCAGGAAGCAGGAGATGGTATAGACAGTCATGCTGAGCTAGACCAGAGGGCCAAGGTGCATAAAGATCAAAACCCATTCAGTGTTAATTCTCCGCCTCCCAGCATTGCTGAAGGCAGATTGGGGCGTTTCTTTTACCTGGTATTCTGATGTAAAGTCAAATGCTTTGTTCTTTCCGCCCTGAGAATGGTATATAATACAGCTCTCTCAATAAACGCTCTCTCTTTCTCTCCACATAACCAGAAACCGTGAGTGTTGTGTTTTATTTTCCATACATCCCCTTTTGTCCCCTTTTTCCTTTTTTCTCTTATCTTCCCTCAGGAGAAGAACCCGTGTCGCGGCTGAGGCAGGCCTCGACAAGCTAAACCCAAAGTTAGCATTAAAACAGAATTAGAAAGATTAGAGTGGAAGTGAACAAAATAGGGAATAGAAAACCAACATAGAAAATCAACAAAACTGGGGCATCTGGGTGCCTAAGCATCTGACTCTTGATTTTGGATCAGGGCATGATCCAAGAGTTGTGGGATTGAGCCCCACTTTGGGTTCCATTCTGAGCATGCAACCTGCTTAAGACTCTCCCTCTGCCATTCTACCCTGCTTGCATTCTCTCTCCCTCTCTCTCTCCCCCTCTCTCTCAAAAAGAAAAGAAAGAAAAGTAAACAAACAAACAAACAAAAGTCTTTTCTTTGAAAAGATCAACATAGCTGATGTTTAGTTAGATTGACCAAGAAATAAGAGAAGACTGAAATTACTAAAATCAGAAATGAGAGTAGAGGGGCAACTGGGTGCCTTAGTTGGTTAAATATCTGGCTGCCGGCTTTGGCTTAGGTCTTGATCTCACGGTTCATGGGCTCAAGCCCCGTGTCGGGCTCTGTGCTGACAGTTAGCTCAGAGCCTGGAGCCTGCTTCAGATTCTGTGTCTCCCTCTCTCTCTGACCCTCCCCTGCTCCTGCTGTCTCTTTCTGTCTCTCAAAAAAAATTAAAAAACATAAAAAAATAAAAAAAAGAAATGGAAGTAAAGACACTACTACCAACCTTATAGAAATAAAAAAGAAAACATTATAAGCAATTGTATGCTGATAAATTAGATATCCTAGATAAATGGAAAAATTCCAAGAATATACAATGATCAAACAGATTCAGACTCAGAAATTAAAAAAAAAATTGAATATACTATCACAAGAGACTGAATCAGTGATGACAAAACTTCCAAGGAGGAGCCAAGATGGTGGTGCAGTATGGAAGTCTTTTTTCTGCCTCACGTACATGAAATACAGCCAGATCAACACTAAACCATCCTGTAAGCCTGGTAAACTGATTTGAGGATTAACACATCAATCTGCACAATCTGAACCAAAGAACTCAGCAGATACATGGGGCAGAGAGGTGAACTAGGGGAGAGGAGACACGGAGGGCAGGGAGCTGTTTTTGCTTCAGGACAGAGGACGGAGATGGGGGCAGAGTATGGGAAAAGTACCCCCAATAAAAGAAGCTAGAGAGAAAGTGGGTGGGGGGAGGTGGAAACAGCCCCAGGGATTGAATTAAAAAGGGAGAATGGAGAGGGTTTAAATTCTATGCACACTTTCAGATCACAATGCTATGAAACTTGAAATTAATCACAGGAAAAAGTCTGGAAAACCTCCAAAAAAGGTTAAAAACCACCCTACTAAAGACTGGTTGGGCTAATCAGGCAATTAGAGAAATTTAAAAATATATGGAAACAAATGAAAAAGAAAACACAACAATCCAAAATCTCTGGGACACAGCAAAGGCAGTCCTAAGAGGAACATATATTGCAATTCAGGCCTACTTCAACAAACTAGAAAAAGCACAAATTCAAAATCTAACAGAGCACCTACTGGAACTAGGAAGGGAGAAGCAAGAGCACCCCAAAACAGCAGAAGAAAGGAAATAATAAAGATCAGGGCAGAAATAAACAATATAGAATCCAAAAAAACAATCGAACATATCAATGAAACCAAGAGTTGGTTCTTTGAAAAAATAAACAACATCAATAAACCTCTAGCCAGGCTCCTCAGAAAGAAAAGAGAGAACACCCAGTTAGACAAAATCATGAATGAAAATGGATCTATTACAACCAATCCCTTAGAAATACAAGCAATCATCAGAGATTACTATGAAAAATTATATGCCAACAAACTGGACAACACAGAAGAAATGGACAAATTCCTAAACATACATGCACTACCAAAATTCAAACGGGAAGAGACAGAAAGTATGAATAGACTGATAGCCAGTAAAGAAATCGAATGTGTTATCAAAAAACTCCCAATGAATGAGAGCCCAGGGCCAGATGGATTCCCAGGGAAATTCTACCAGACATTTAAAGCAGAGCTCATACCCATTCTTCTCAAGCTGTTCCAAAAAATAGAAATAGAAGGAAAACTTCCAAACTCATTTTATGAAGCCAGCATCACCTTGATACCAAAACCAGACAAAGACTCAGCAAAAAAAGAGAACTACAAACCAATATCCTTAATGAATACAAATGCAAAAATACTCAACAAGACACTGGCAAATTGAATTCAACAGCATATAAAAAGAATTATCCATCATGATCAAGTGGGATTCATTCCTGGGTTACAGGGCTGGTTCAATATTCGCAAATCCATCAGTGTGATCAATCACATTAACCAAAGAAAGGATAAAAACCATATGATCTGTCGATAGATGCAGAAAAAGCATTTGATAAAATACAGTACCCTTTCTTAATAAAAACCCTTGAGAAAGTCAGACTGGAAGGAACTTACCTAAACATTATAAGAGCAGTTTATGAAAAGCCCACAGCTAATTTCATCCTCAATGGGGAAAAACTGAGAGCTTTCCCCCTGAGATCAGGAACACGACAGGGGTGTCCACTCTCACCACTGCTGTTTCACATAGTGCTGGAAGTCCTAGCATCAGCAATTAGATAACAAAAGGAAATAAAAAGCATCAGAATTGGCAAAGAAGAAGTCAAACTTTCACTTTTCACAGATGACATGATACTCTACATGGAAAACCCAACTGACTGCACCAGAAGCCTTCTAGAACTGATCCATGAATTCAGTAAAGTTGCAGGATACAAAATCAATGGGCAGAAATCAGTTGCATTCCTATACACCAAAAATGAAGCAGCCGAAAGAGAAATCAAGAAACTGATCCCATTCACGACTGCATGAAAAACTATCAAATACCTAGGAGTAAACCTAACGAAGGATGTAAAAGACCTATATGATGAAAACTATAGAAAACTTATGAAAGAGATTGAAGAAGACACCAAGAAATGGAAAAACATTCCCTGTTCATG